>CATIWQ010534559.1:0-48618 GCA_949673415.1 Euphorbia schlechtendalii
GGTGAAACTAAGGTTTTAACTTTTCAACTTTAAATTCGTATCTGTTATGTATATTTTATTATTTGACATTTTCATGTTATTTTAACACAAGCCTTAACAGTTTGAGTATTTGGATTGTAAATGTCTCTATGAGATATTGCACTGCTGTAAAATGCAATTTGACTGCATGTGAATGTGATACAAGGTGTTAATAAAGGGAACAATGAATGGCTATACAACTTTAAAATGGTATCGAGCTTGTGTTTTTTTCCATTACCGTCCTGCATAAGTACAAATATCTCCCCATTATCAAATTATAACTTTACCGTTTTAATGATGCATCCAATTTCACTCGTGCGTGAACAACAACACAAGTAAAAACACAAGCAAATTAATAGTTGTTAAAAACAACATTCTAGCCTTTACTCCAGATGTTTAAATCATAATAATGTACAATTTCTGGATCATCAAGGTTAGCAGATTGCAGCGTAACACACCATTGCTGAGATAAATATTGTACATTCTTTGTTGCTACTATATAAATTTGATACTTTTAAAATTTTGACACGTAGTTATTTTGTTTATTCTTTAGTTTTTATTTTTTTTATTCATTAGTTTAAATTTTCAAGTGAAATTATGTGTAAATGTCATATACTATAATGTAGAATAAGTGTTCACTAATTTAGATAGTGTTTGTTATACATTAGTTTATAATTTACTATATTATAATTTCTGATTGTAAAATATTGAAAATGATATTTTTTTTAACATATTTATCTAATCTGGTTAAATTTCAATTCAATCCCGGTTGAACCATCGATTCTTGACCCTCTACCTTCATCGGTTTGAAAGACCAAACTGGGTTTGTCAACCATGCATGAAACAAAGGCTAAAACATCCGTCTTAATACCGATTCTGTGTAAACAACCATTCCAAAAATCAGGAACCTAATATTCAAGAGATTAATTAAACGGTTATAACCAAAGAAGAGACTTAAATATTTAGAAAACTTAAAGTACTAAAAAAAGTTTAACCGCATATGTATATATGACCTTAAATAGCGAAATCTGATCACATTATACCAAAAACTACAATACAATCACCATGACCTTGTATATTTATAGCACGATCATATATATCAAACAATTTTAATTATTGACCATACTACTTAATTAGCTTAATTCTTTTCTATCAACTAATAATTATATGTAAAATTATAAAATGTGTTGTAGTTCGCACATAGAATGAAGTAAAACAAAAATATGTATTACTTATATGATATCTATTATATTTGCTATCTCCAATTCCATCCCATGATGCAGACAAAATCTATTGAAAGTAGAAAATTTTTCTACATTAAAATTTACATGAATGTGATTTTAATTCTTTTTCTGAATGTCTCAATTTCAAAAAATAATTCAATGTTACTCTCTCCATTACAAAATAACTGTTCCTTTAGGATTTTAGAAAAATTTCAAAATAACTATCATCTTAGGATTCGAATGCACATTTTTGAAATTTTTATCCATTTTATCCTATTTAATACACATTGAAAATGATAAAAGAAAAAACGTATCCAATTAACTTTTAAATTAAAAAAAGTCACGTCCATGCATAAGTAAGATAATTTACTTAAAAAAGGGGTAAATGCCATTGTCGTATCACTAGACGACTATCACCCGCTTCTCGTATGGGTGGAAAATTATGTGCAGTTCGTCGCCTTTGTTTCTCGATACGGCGACGTTCGGTCTCCACAAGTACGGTGGCTACTGGCTCTTCTCAATCTCCGAGAGAATTCACCAATCTCTACTCAAAAGGACTCGTAAAAGAAGCATTCCACTGCTACAAAGAAGAGATATGGGCAGACCCGTTTCTCTTCTCTTACTTTCTACAATCATGCATTCCAAAGAGGTCAGTCTTTTTGGGAAAACAGCTTCATTCATTGGTGATCACATCTGGGGCTCACAGGCAGAAGTTTGTCAGCAATCATCTCTTGAACATGTATTCAAAGATTGGAGAATTGCAATCAGCTCTTCTATTGTTCAATTCTATGCCAAGTACAAATATCATGTCTTGCAATATATTGATCAATGGGTATATACAGGCTGGGGATTTGGAAGCTGCACGGAAGCTGTTTGACGAAATGCCTGAGAGAAATCTTGCCACTTGGAATGCTATGATTGCTGGCTTGACTCAGTTTGAGCGAAATGAAGATGGCTTGAATTTGTTCAATCAAATGTATACATTGGGGTTTTTACCAGATCAATTTACTCTAGGTAGTGTTCTTAGGGGTTGTGCTGGGCTGAAAACTCTCCGAGAAGGGAGAAAAATTCATGGCTATGTGATAAAATGTGGGTTTGAAGTCACTTTGATTGTTTCCAACTCCTTGGCTCACATGTATATAAAAGGTGGAAGTTTGGGAGAAGGGGAAAAAGTTATCAAATCTGTGCCAACTCGTAATGTTGTGGCTTGGAATACACTACTCGCAGGGAAAGCTCAAAATGGCTGCTTTGAAGAAGTTTTGGACCTGTACAACGCGATGAGGATGACAGGTTTCAGGCCTGATAAAATCACTTTCGCGAGTGTTATCACTTCATGTTCAGAATTAGCAACCGTCACTCAAGGGCAGCAAATTCATGCTCAAGTGGTCAAATCTGGTGCTAGTTCTGTTGTTGCGGTGGTTAGTTCATTGATCAGCATGTATTCGAAATGCGGTTTCTTTGAGGATTCAGTCAAAGTCTTCACAGAATGCAAAGGTACTACCGATGCTGTAACATGGAGCTCAATGATTTCCGCTTATGGATTCCATGGACGAGGAGAAGAAGCTATAAAGCTTTTTCACCAAATGGAGCAGGAAAACATAGAGGCAAGCGATACAACGTTCTTGAGCTTACTCTATGCTTGTAGCCATTGTGGATTGAAAGGCAAAGGAACGGAAATTTTCGACCTAATGGAGAAAAAGTATGAACTGAAGCCTAGACTAGAACACTACACATGTCTCGTTGACCTGCTGGGAAGATCGGGTTGTTTGGATGAAGCAGAGGCGAAGATAAGATCGATGCCGGTCAAAGCCGATACTATTATTTGGAAGACTTTATTGTTTGCTTGCAAAGTTCACAAGAATTCAGATATGGCGAAACAGGTTGCTGAAGAAATACTTAGAATCAATCCTCAGGATTCGACTGCTTACGTGCTTCTGGCAAATATTCACGCTTCTGCTAATTGTTGGCATGAGGCTTCTGAGGTGTGGAAAGCAATGAGAGATCGAAACATGAAGAAGGAAAAAGGCATTAGTTGGCTTCAGATCGGAAATCAGATTCATCGATTCTGTGCGGCTGATAAATCACATCCGAGGTTACAGGTGATCGATGTGTTTTTGAAAGATTTGACGGCAGAGATGAAGCTTCATGGATATGTGCCTTATGCTGCCTCTTTTTAGCTTGATATGGTTAGTGAGAAAAGAAAACAACTTTGTCAGTAAACCATACAGAAATTCATATTTATCTTTTTCCATTTATACCACTTGCAATGTACCAGTAAAATGTGAAAGCTCTCTAGTCTCCTATTTGCCTCAAAGTCAAAATCTCTTCTCTCAGTAATAAAATCCATTTTCGCCTTTTTCGAGAAAAAGAGAGCATCACATAGTAAAGTGAACTCATGAATTTGGACTAGAAAATCCTCCTGAATACAGTGACTCCTAATATACCAACTGATAAAACAAGGACAACTTTCGTAATTTCGAAATCGGAAACCAGGCTTCTCTTGTTCAATCTTGCTTGCCTAGATCGCTCTCCTGAACTTTCACGAAGAAGATTACTCAAAGTATCCAACTGATGCATCACTTGGCGTTGTCCTCTAACAATGCCAGATATCTGCAAATGCATATATTAATCAGCAAACAAACTCGAAATAAAAAAGGCGTTAAGATGTGGTTAGCAGTACCAGTACCTCTTCCATTAAAGGAGATTCTTTTGGTAATTGGGAGGAAGATGAGGAATTCGATAGTTTTGACCCAGTCAAAGAACCGTTGCTTAAACCGTTAAGGAAGTACGAAGTTGGACCAGAGCCATTGCATGCCTCGGCTTGAAGAACCAAATTCTGTTGGCTGAGAGAATCTTTATTGATGTTTAGTTTCGAATTCAGCTCTTCGATATGCATTGTGAACTCATCCATTCTGTCATTCAACGAGGAAATCTGCTCTGAAAGTTGAGTGACAATTCCCTGCAAATATATAGACAGCAATCAAATTCGTCTTCGGTATGTTGTGACAGAACAAATCTCCTAATACCTGGTTTGTTTCCATTGCCGGAGCATCAGAATTCCGGACCTCGTAAATTCGGTTGTTTGCAGTACGTTTGGACAAGTTCTTGTCCCTTTGAGTCGAATACGAATGCGACATACCGCTATATGATGTAAAATATATACACAATATCAGCCATAACAACTATCTATACCTGGTATAGAAAACAAAATACCCGCAAAGATTGTACCTTTTTCGGTTCTTACTTTGCAACACAACCCTATCAGCAGAGACCCGCAAAAGTACATCTCTAGGGCTCGAACCCAACGCAAAATCCTCGTCTATCTTAAGACTCATTTTCAAATCATCAGGTAACGCCTGCAAAGCGACCAAATCAGTACTATCCATGCAAAAAGAAGCCAAGCCATCACAACAAGTTCTCGATATTTACATTACCATAACATCATTTACAAGCTTCTCCAGTTGAATCTGTTCTATATAAGTACGAGGAACATACGAGCCTTCCAAACCGAGCTGCTCTGCAACACCTCTCACAACCAAGCGGTCTCTCCCTTGTACCTGAATGTATTGACGATTCACTTGCTCCAGCCAATCTATTTTCACGCAAACCCTGTCATCGCGAAAAACATGGCTGCTTCTTTTGAGAATGGTTGCGATTGTGTATCCCAAGGCCATCAAGCCGCCAAGAAGCCTAACACTGACTTCGAAAGTGATCCTTGGCGAGATAACAAATGGAATATCAGTCACCCACTCCTGAAAAATCAAGAACAATAAACAATTTGGTGCATACAATATATAATACAAACTAAATTCTAACAGGCAAACCTCAAACATGAGATTGTATTTTCCGTCTTTGTTCCTCATTCTCAGATATGACTGGCAAGATTCGGGGTCTTCGCCAGGTGGCAATAGATATATATCGTAGATCTCCTCCTTCGATTCCATGTGTTCTTCAGAAAGAACGGCTTTGATCTTATCTGGCATCAGTTTCCTTGCTGACTACATTAATAGAAAGCAATTGAACATTTAAAAAAGGAACAAAAGAAACAAAGAAAATGAGTTCACATAAGAAACTACCTTTAATATATAAGTAGGACTTTGGAATCCCGAAAAAGGGTTGAACTTGTTTATGATTTTGATATGCGCTGTTCGAAGATCCGGCTCGATAAACGCTTTGTACATTGGATATACCTGCAAACGATATGAATTCAAGCGTTTTAACAGCTACATTTAGAATAACTTACAGAAAGATGTTTAAATACTAACTGTTTCGGATATCTGCTGAATAATTTCCTCAGGCTCTTGTCCAGCACGTTGAATGTCCCTTAAAACTCGTTTTACAAGGTCGAAATGAACTCCTCCTGTTACTGATACCCGCAAATCTACCATAGGTCGCAATTTTTCGCTTAGAGCATAGATTCCCTCGATTATTACTATTCTCGAGGTTGGGACTTCAAGTGTTCTATCACAATAATGGCTTACATTAGGTTTGAAACCAAAGCAACAACGAGTTTCAAGGAAGAAAAAGGAAGCAACTTTAACCTGTATCCAGTTCGAGAACTAGACTTAAAATCGTAGATTGGAACCTCAGTTGAATTTCCCGCCTTCAAATCACGCAGATTCTTTAGCAATGTGTCATAGTCTGTCAAACGAGGATCTGTTTCGAAGAAATATCAGAACCAGTAGTACAAGAATCAGTAAATAAGTAAGAACTGTTGAAATCAGTAATAATTGAGGAATGTAAACTCAAATCCTGAAAAAACAACAACATAACAGCAACAATAGAGAAATAAAGGTACATCACATTCACAATACCATAAGCTCCTCAAAGATAGCAGCTTTTTCTATAATATGTCAATTGATTAACAAAACCAGCAAGAAAATTGTTACATGTTGATTATGAAAACATATTAGACATTTTTGCTATAGGTTTAAAACCAATAAAAACGGGAAACTGATGTATAACCGGAATCTAAATCCCAAAATAAGAAAATAGACTATAAGTGAATGCGAAAGATAACAGTAAGTAATTCAATCAAATGCCATAAACTAGATCAAGCCACATCATTCATATAAAAAATGCTCTACTAAATTTAACAATAAACTTCACTAGACAGGACGGGACTAAACAAATTCAAAGATATTTTACCATCAAAATTGCCATCAACGATTCGACTGGCATCATTGTAGTTGTCCATCGATATGACAGCAACACTAGGCATAAAGTTAAGAACTTTCTCAGTAAAAACGGTCTTTCCGGCCCCTGAAGGCCCCGCCAGACCTACCAGAATCATCCCATCATTGTTTTGGGTTAACAATTGGCAAGCACGAATAAACAAAAAGAAACCCTTTTCGAAAGTGTAGGTCTGTTGGATAGGAACAATCTCGTAACGATCACAATCTTTCCTTCTCGATAATCTCACTTGGTCTTTCAAGAGGCCATGCTTTTTCTGGTGTAATTCACTGCCAGACATGTTGTATATGCTGGCTCTTATCTGAAACAAAAAAATAGCTCAAAGGTTAGTCTTTTCTACAAAAATATTCACACATGTTATTTTCAGCTCAAGTTCAGTTCAGTTTGGTTGAAAAGAACGGGGCTTTATAAAAAAAATAAAGAAAAGCAAGATGCCCTTTCTACAGAACAAAGTTAAACAAGAAACTAACATAATGTACGATCAAAAGAAATAAACTTTGGACATCGTGCAACAATCATGTGGAACTAGAAAGTACTTTAGAATTTAATTGCCATTAAAAGTTACAATCAAAATGACTAATTAGACCAATTAACTGCAGCATTTAACACAAAACTTACGTAGTCCAAAGCGAAGAACAAAGTTCTAATAAACTAAGATTTGATGGCAAAGATAAATCATAAGATATGTATAGATTCCATAACAACCCTGAAATCTTATCAATAGAAAGACAAATGAAGCCACCGCCTTGATCAATCCAATCAATCAAAATGATATCGGATAATAAAATGGAGAAGACCACATTACCAACGGGGAAAATGGATCAAAATCAGCAAAGCCGGTGACCGGAATCACAGAGAGAAGAAGTTTATTTGAATGGCAATGGGTGATTGGTGCGGTAAAATCAATAAGCGAGAAGTAGAAGAGGGCCTAAATGAGTGTCATTAAGTCGGTTTGTGAATAAAGAAGAGATATTTGGTTTCCCCGAGTAGAAAGAATCGTCAGATTTTTTCAAAGATTTTAACTTTTTTGCGGTATGGTTTGAAGAGGGAATCCCAAAATTACAGAAAAAGAAAGAAAGAAAGAGATGTGGCTTTATGGGGTTGTTTAAACTTTGTATAATCGCAAGAGTTGAGTGCAATTCGGAGTCTATTATGCGGCGGTTTGAGAGGGCTATTGGGTTGGGTTGGGTTGGGTTGGGTTGGGTTTGCCTGAGCTGCCACCTTCACTTCTATTTTCTTGATTTTCCGGCCATCTATAACCTATTTTCACTTCTCAAAGAAATGCTCACAACACAAATGGCAAAGGGCTTTTATTTTGAATCATGAAATTACAAATATCAATGGAAGTGTGAAATGTAGAGCTAAATTAGCACGTAACTGACGTTCAGTCCGTCATTTGCTCATGTGTTACAGTTATGAAAAAGATTTCTTAGTTATTAATTTCCTTTTTTTTCTTTATCATTGGGATGTCCGTCACATGATTGTGTCTCTTAACAGTATATCCGATTAAATTTATCGAAAAAACTTTTCTATTTACTCATTTTATTTATTGATATGCATGTCACGAGATTGTGTCGTCTAGCAATGCTCAAGTTAATTTTACGGAGAATCTTTCTCATTAATTTTTTTGTTCTTTTCTTATTATTGAGATACTTGTCACAGTATCACATTATATTTGTTGAAAGAATTTCTCAATTACTTTTTTATTTATATTCTTAGAAATTTGTTAAAAATCAATGGAGAAATCTGTCACAAATCAATGGAAGTGCGAAATATAAAAGGACATAATCGTAGTGTTAAGTTGCACGTAAATGATTATTAGTCAGTGACGAGATCGTGTCACTTTACAACGTTCATGTGTTACAATTGCAAAACAAATTTCTTATTTACTATCTTACTTTCTTTTTTTCTTTAATATTGAGACTCTCATCACAGGATCATGTCTCCTAACAGTATTCCAATTGATTGTATTGAATAGATTTTTCATTTACTATTTTTGTCTTAAAACTAAGATGCATGTCCATAGATCGTGTCGCCTAACAATGTTCAAGTTAATTTTATGAAAAATCTATCAGTTACTTTTTTTCATTCCTTTCTCATTATTGAGATGTTCCTGTCACCAGATCGTGTCTTTTAGTCTTATGAAAAAACTTTCTCATTTACTATTTTTCTTTCCTTTTTATCATTTAAATGTCCATCCTATATCGTGTTAACAATGTTAAAGTTATATATGTTGAAAACTTTAGATCCATGTTTTTGTTTCTTATTATTAAAATGTACCAATACTAGTAGCGTTCAAGTTATTTTTGTAGAAAAATCTTTTTCAATTTCTTGTTTGCTCATTGAGATATTATACTTTATAGTTATATCTGAGAAATATCAAACTGCAAATTAATTTATATATCAAATTTAGGTAATTAAGACATTAAAATGTAATCAGGTTTAATTTGAAAATGAATAATGTTAGGCGGACTAAAAAAGAAATATGAATTTTATAATTGGAGATTGGGTTGGAAGGATCATTCATTTTAACATTTATATGATAACATAATAATGCATTTAATTTTTTGCATTTTGATACGGATTTGATGAATACTTTGGATTCAATATCATCATTTTACACGAACCATCCAAAAAGTATCCACAATTTACTTAATTTTATTATGCATTCTATGTTATATGTTGACGGTTTATGAATAAATACAATTTTTAACCAATAAGAGAGATTAATTAGTTGACATGTAATAAAACAATTAAAATGTCATCTTGTAAGAGAATATAAGAAAATGACACGTGAATTTGTAAACATTGATTAATGTAACGGTACATGTGGGACATTTAAAACAAATTGTAGTTAAACAACTAATTTCACAAAATTAACATTTTTACTGAAAAGTAAAATTTTGTCTAATCTGAGCAGAGCGACGAGGCAGAAAATGAAAGAAAGAGACGTGGCTTTATGGGATTGGTTTAAACTTTGTATAATCAGAAGAGTTAAGTGCAATTAGGAGTCTATTATTGGGCGGTTTGAGAGGGCAATTGGGTTGGGTTGGCCTGAGCTGCTGCCTTCACTTCTATTTTCTTGATTTTTCCGGCCATTTATAGCCTATTCACTTCTCAAACGGGAAAAGGCTTATTCTAAATCATGAAAACACAGATATCAACGGAAGTGTGAAATGCAGAAAGAAAATATATAGAGTTAAATTAACACGTAACTAATTATCAGTCTGTCACGGGATTGTGTCATTTTATATTGTTCACGTGTTACAGCTATGAAAAAGATTTCTTAGTTATTATTTTTCTTTCTTTTTACTTTATCATTGAGATGTCCGTCACACGATCCTGTTTTTTAACAGATTTCCAAATAAATTTATCGAAAAAGCTTTTCCATCTACTCCTTTTATTTATTGATATGCATGTCACGAGGTTATGTCATCTAGCAATGCTCAAGTTAATTTTGCGGAAAACCTTTTGCATTTTCTTTTTCTTTTGTTATTTTCTTATCATTGATATATCCATCGCAGTATCATATTAAATTTGTAGAAAGAATTTCTCGTTTACTTTTTTATTTATATTCTCAGAATTCTATCACAAATCAATGTAAGTGTGAAATATAAAAGGACATAATCGTAGCGTTAAATTGCATGTAACTGGTTTTCAATTAGTCACTGGATCATATCACTTTACAATGTTCATGTGTTACAGTTGTAAAAAAAGATTGCTTATATACTATCTTACTTTCCTTTTTTCTTTATCATTTGAATGTCCGTCATACAATCGTCTCTTAATAATACTTAAATTAAATTTATTGAGTAGATTTTTCATTTACTATTTTTGTCTTAATATTGAGATGCATGCCCCTAGATCGTGTCGCCTAACAATGTTCAAGTTAATTTTGTGAAAAATCTATCATTTACTTATTTATTCTTTTCTCATTATTGAGATGTCTCTGTCACGAGATCGTGTCGTTTAGTCTACGAAAAAACTTTCTCACTTACTATTTTTCTTTCATTTTTATCATTCAAATGTCCATCACCACGTCGTTTCAATGCTTAAGTTATGTGGAAAATTTTAGATCTATATTTTTGTTATTATTTAAAATGCTTGTACCAATACTAGCAGTGTTGAAGTTATTTTTGTAGAAAAAATTGATTAATGTAACGGTAAATATGAGACATTGATAACGAATTTGTAGTTAAACAACTAATTTATATTATTAACATGATTTTAATGAAAAAGTAAAATATTTATTTATGTGCCCAGCACACAATATCATTTATAATTAATTGGTAATAGATATAGCATTTTTTTATAAAACATGATAGATATGATCTAAATTCAGCATAATTCATACAAACATTTATATCTTTTTTACCCCATGAACATATATATTTTATATCTGTTATATAATGGTAATAATAAATTGATCATGTCAATCAAATCAATATGGTTTACTTAAATATGTTAAATTAAGTATGAAAAACAAACTATGAAGTTAGTGTTTTACGTGAAATTGGTAAGTTGACGTAAGTGGTCAATTCAACATTTCCACTAGTAGAAAGTCCCCATAGCCTTTACACTGCGAAGTGGTAATGCTTAATTTGGTAATAGAGAAACACACTTTGATTGAATGATTTTCTTAATAAATTATTCTCATAAATATTTTATAAAATTATATATTTTGATTTTAAACTACATATTTTGATAATTTATATTATTTAGTTATGAACTATTTGACTTGTTTTTTTCAAAATCAATTTTATTACTTGTGAAAAAAATTTGAAAATTAATCTTTTTAGAAAAATAGTTTTGGAACACAATTAAATTGGTCTTTAGTAGGTTTACTATTAATGTTATGTTTTTTAATGCTATGTTGTTTTCAATTGAAATTTTTAAATTAAATGAACCGAATGTAAATTATAAATACACACAAATGAATTGAATTGAATTGAATTTGATTTGATTTGATATGTAATCTTACACAACTGTCTAACTTAATTCTCTTGTAATAATTATCAACATTTTTAAAATTAATTGAGTAATCTAACAGGAGTAAGAATTTAAGTCCGATTTTTCCAAAAAAAGCTTTTAAAATATATATTTTTTTGGCTATTACTACATTTGGATGGGAAATGTATCGATAGCCATTTAGCAAAAAGAAAAGGTAAAATGTATTACCAGCTTTTTGAAACTATTTCACTGCATCACTCATGTTATGCTGTTCTACATCTACTACACTTTCAAATTTGAAAAAGTCACTTTTGAAACCCGGTAATGCATTTAGCCTACATAAATAATAAAAATGATATTTTTGTAAAATATTTAAAAATCAAGAAGTGTGAAGTTGTTAGTCCAATTCTCACAAATTACAATATCAATAAATAAATATACCTCTTATTTTTAAAACAATATTTAATATTCATAATTAAATACTTACCATTTTATTATTTAATACTTTAAAAAAAACAATAACATTCACATCAACCAAACAAAATATCAAAAGAGGTGAAAGGCAGAGAGAACAAGTGGTTAAATTAGGTGTGTATCCCAACTCAAATGCTACCATTTTCAACACGTAACTATTGATATGCATAGATACATGATTTTGCACACCAAAATTAGGTTGAATGAATATGATCACTTCACAATTATTAAAGCCTTTTTAAGTTCATTGAAAGTCAGTGTTTTAAAAAACGCTAGGCGGGAGCTAGGCGCAGGCGACGTCTAGGCAGATTCAATTTTTTTATTATTTTAATATTTAATAATATATAATAATTATTATAACATAAATACTAATGGTCTAATATAATAAAATGATAACATTAACAATTCAGTTTAATATATAATAACATAAAAAATATAAAATAATAAAAATCGCTGCGATGTTCTTAAAAATACCGTCCAGGCCCCGATTTTTAAAACACTGAGTTTTTTATGTTATATTTTTTATTAAAATATTAATTTTTTTTAATTAAAAAATCGATGTCTAGGCCGCCTAGAACCGCTCAGTGCCACCTAATCAATCCTCCGCCTGACACTGCCCAATTTTACAAAATCACGACAGGTTTCATAAAATTCCCATCTAGGCCCGCTTTTTAAAACACTGATGAAAGCCCTACAAGAAAACTTGCACTTTCGTCAATGCAAAAACATTAATAGCAAATTTTCACAACAATTTCAAATTCTAAATTGTCTGATGTTTTTTCAGTTTTTCTACTTACATTTAATTTAATTTATTTTGGAGTAAAATTAATTTAGCTTTATACCAAGTTTCATAATAATACATCTATCTCTCCAATATATACTATACCACATCATCACCCAAAACTCAAAAAAATTACATCACTTGTTATTGTCTACAAGAATTATCACCACTAAGATAATGATGAACCCTCACAATTTCCATTTGGGCCGAAGTTCTAAATTAGTTTGAAATGTTAATTTTCTTACAACACACCGTTGTTAGAACCAATTACTCCCTCTGGTTCCTAATATAAATATTAGAAACCAGAGGAAGTAATATTTAATCACACCAATTACATTTCGCAACCTTCGATTTGCTGCCTTCAATTCGACACACATCACTTCTCAAAGCATGTCAGATTCTAATTCCATCCCAATTCGTGGTGGAAAAAATACCGTTACTTGAAAACAACCGAGTTTTTATCTGCAAAAGAAAACGCAAGGTTTGATAAAAACGCTGGCGTTTTGAAGCAGGTGTGAAATAAGCCAAGGTTATAATTACCCTTGTTTTGTTAATCTTCATGCTCATCTTCACCTTCAGAATCTGGAAAGCAAAAATACAAGGCAGTCACTATCATGCTTTTTTCTATTTTCATGCCGCATTAAAATTCCACATAAATCGCTATTTGTTTTTAGCGTACCAGATCGAACATCGTCGCTGAGCTGGCCCCGCGACTGGATTTGCTTGACGAGCATCCGATAAATCAGGACCCACCAGTAAATATGAAGAACAAGCAAGCAATATAGAAGAGTATTGAAAACATAATAATAAATCGGACCGTCAATTTTATGCTTTTCCTTGTCCACTGTCTGGACAACTCCATAGCTGCAATTGAACAAAGAAAATAAAGAGAACAAATATTTGGTGAATCATTTTCTATAGAAAATGAAGAATATGAAATGTCCTGATAAGTTATAGACCTTGTACTCCAAAGAATCCAGAATGGATAGTAAATAAGGCGAAGGATGATCCAGGACAAAACGAAAAGAATAAACGCAAAGCTTGCCAGCGCTTCAGCACCCACATATTTGGACATCTTTCCGATTTCCAAAAATATGTCACTCGCATCATGAAGCGCTAAAACAACCGAACCGACACGAGCAAACCTGCAAGAAAGACACACATTTGGATGATTTGGCTATAATTTCATTTGCTTGACAACAATAAATTAGATTAAGCGCCAGTTTGGAATTGCTTTCCCAGGCTGCTGTCTCGAAAAGCTCTATTTTCAAGCTTTTTTAGGCTGTTATCCTGAAAAGCTCTGGAAATAAATTGCAAACAGATCCTAATAAATTAGTATTAAAAGTCAAAAAATTTTGTCTGATGGCAAAATATATTATGAAAATTTTGTGAGCTGAGTTTGTTAAGACAGCAGCTGTGAGAGCAACCCTAGACCGGTCCTATATCATACCTAAATATGTAGGAAAGGACAATGAGAATAACAGTCGCGACATGGTGACTCATCGACACCCCAAAGTCGGAACGCCTTGTTTCCCAGAATATCAGCGCAAATATGGAGTACGAGTAAAAACCGGCAGCGTACATATACACCGCTTTCAATTTTAACCTGAAATTCATTTCAAGTAACTACAGAATTCGTGATACGACATCTTCACAATAAAATCGCAGTTCTTAAAGAGTATGTCGGAAAATCTTACTTCATTTTTTGGTCAGGCCAGACTTGATTTCCCGGTCCGACCCAAAAATAAGTGATATCAGTAAACCAAGGCTCACTGTAAGTGACAGACAAAATTAGAATCTCTCCTGAAAGGAAGTAAATGCATTTCCAAGCAGACTCTTTGAATTTTCTAATCTTCTTCTTTCTCTCATTTGAATCAACAACCGCTGTCCCTGGTCCAAACATTAATCTTGTTGCCACTTTCTGCAATGTGCACAGTTATTTCAAGCAGGCCTCATAAAAATGTTAGGTGAATTATAACAAGGGTACAGCACAATGGCAGTGATAAAAAAACAATACAAGGACATTTAAAGCCACATTATGGAAAAGGTTTATCCCCTTGAATTTCATATATACATGCATGTATCGTGTTTGAACTTGTTCAAAATAGGCACCTGTCACCCTAAACTTTTAAATGTGTCGAATACCCCTCAACTTGTTTAAAATGCTCCAGTTTACCCCCACGTGTCATTTTCTGGTTGGTTTAACTTTTCAAATATGTCATATTTGTGATTTTCTCTCCAACCAGAAGCTGACATGTGGCATTGAGGGAGGGGGGGACTGATGCATTTTAAACAAGTTCGAGGAGGTATCAGACACATTTGAAAGTTTCAAGGTGTCAATGGCCATTTTGAACAAGTTCAAGGGGTAATAGATGCTTTAAGCCTTGAATATTTCATTTTCATCTTTACATGCTCATAAGATGCAGTTTGTCAATGTAACATAGAGTTGGCAAGTTGGCATCTTAAATTCATTGTTGAAGCAGAATGCATAAAAAATGGTGGAAGCACATTCAACCTAATGAAGAACAGATTTCATAGTACATGTTAGAATTGAAGAAGAGCAAAGCAATGGATCAATCGCCAGGAAGCATGCTAGGAAAGCTGAAACATAAACCGCTCAAAAAATGAAGAACACTTTCATTTGAGTTGGGTCATTTCACAAACTTCTCAATCCAAAAAAGAGAAGATAAATAAATAGACACATTAAAGGTTCAGTTAGAAGAAAACTCTCCAAGGAATCATCAATTACAGAGCCTCAACTAGTGAAGCTACATTGAATTGAATACCCTAATTTCTTAACCTCAAATATGATATATCATGCTAAATTTAAGAAATTATTTAGAGTATGATAAACCTAACTGAAATTTCTCCTCTGATAAAAATGGTTCACTAAGTGCAAGATCAGTAAATACAGATGGATAAATCAAAACATAAAAATTGAACAAGCAACAGTACATCAATAAGTAAAATCAATGAAGCAACTAATTACCCAACCCTGAAAGAGTGGTCAACAGCAGAAAGCAATCGCAAAGCAAAAACAAAAACAAATTATGAATGAGCGTAGTAGAAGGAATTATGAATGAGCGTAATTGAGAAAGTACCTGGAATACGAATCTATCGAGGAAGAACCGAACAGTGGGAAAGAATAAAGCGAAGAAAGGTAAAACAATGTAATCATCGAAAGAGGGGTAAGATTCATGCTCCCAATCAATTGATTCGAGGAAACCCATAACAAGGGATTAAATTTCTCAAATTTTGATGGATCCAAAGATAACCAGTAAATTCAAAGCTTCAAAGAAATTGCAGAGAGAAGTTGACGTCTTCAGCTCTGCAGAATTTGAATTTATTCAAACCAAACCTCCTCTCCTATCTTATATTATTTATGCCTTTGGGTTAATTCGTCGTGGTTTATTAAAGTACAGTATAGTATGGTATGATTTTTTTAAAATTTTATATTTGGACAGATAATATGGTATTGTATAGTTTTTTAAAATTTTAGTTTTATTTAAAAGAAAACCATGGAAAATCATCAAATCCGTGGATCTATTTTCATGGTTCTTGGAACCATGAAAAAATCATAAGATAACCGTATCATGAAAATAACCGCACAACCAAACAAATGAATATAAATTAAAACCACATCATACTATGAAAAAATAATGAAACAAACAACTAAAATCTCTATGAGATATATAAAAAAGGAATTGTCAATTTTTCTGTCTTCCTAACATCATGGACACATTTGATGTGTTTCCTTATCCGTATATTTGTCAACTCTTTTAGTGTTGTTAATTTTTTACTCTTTTTTTTATATGCTTTCCCTGTTTTCGGTAGTTTTTTTAATGACCGAGAACCAAACATTTTGAATTATTATTTATGAAAAGCTTTACCAAATAAACACAGTTTGTGAAAAAATAACTGAACTGCTACGCGTCGCCCGTTTTTACTTCGCGTCGCCCGTATTTTTTCAAATACTTTCCTCTTTTACCCCTGGATCTAATTTCTCTATATAACCCCATTTCACTAATTTTTTTTCTATTATAACATCAAAACTTCAAATTCATACCCCAAACTTTCTCTAAAATTCTAAAAAAAATTTCCGGCGACATGGACGGGCTACGGAGGAAATCAGAAGCGTCGGCTCAGTTATTTTTTCGAATTTCGTTTAACATCGGGCGAGCTTTTTTCAGGCCGGAAAACATCACCGGTTGCCGGCGCCGGAAACCGGTCGGGTTTGCAGTTTCCGGCGCCAGAAACTGCAAACCCGACGGAAACGGTTCGTTTCCACCGGAAACGAACGGATCGGTTCGTTTCCGGTGGAAACAAACCGAGTTGGTTCGTTTCCGGCGGAAAAGGTTGGCCGGAAAATAATTCCGGCCGACGGGCGGCCGGAATTATTTCCCGGCCAGCGGGTTGGTCGGCCGGAAATAATTTCCGACCAACAACATAAGTGGCCGGAAATTATTTCCGGCCAGCAGAAAAATACCCCCGAAGCAAAAAAAAAAAATTTTCACCCCTCGCCGGATTGTCAATTCCGGCGACTGTATAATGGCCGGCCGGATTTTCCGGCCAGCCCAGTTGCCGGCCGGAATTTTATCCCGGCCAAAGGAGTTAAGAGCCGGAATAAAATTCAAGCCGAACCATATTAAGGCCAAAATAGAATTTCGGCCAATAATGTGGTTGGCCGAAATTTTATTCCAGCCAGCTTGACACTTGGCCGGAATTTTATTCCGACCGGCCACTTGTCTGGCCGGAATGGTATTCCGGCCAAGTTTCAAACTGGCCGGAACATTATTGGCCGAAATTTTATTTCGGCCGGAATTTTATTCCGGCTCTTAACTCCTTTGGCCGGAATAAAATTCCAGCCGGCAACTGGGCTGGCCGGAAAATCCGGCCGGCCATTATACAGTCGCCGGAATTGACAATCCGGTGAGGGGTGAAAAAAAAAATTTTTTTGCTTCGAGGGTATTTTTATCTTTTGAACGAGCGACGCGAAGTAAAAACGGACGACGCGTAGTAACTCCCAAAAATAAAATGCCACCCATTGAAAAGTGGTCAAATACCCACTAAACAAAAACATATTGAAATCTTGATAAACATTGCACAGATTTTAACCTCAGTATAACAACGAATGAATGTGACTTTTTTTTCATTTAAAAATACGAAAGGGACCGGAATTTATGAATATGAGAGCAGCTGCCAGTTATTAGTTGGATGCATGTGCCCCTCATAGACGAAATTATTCAAAAACTTTAGATTATTCAAAGTGAGAGCTAAAGAGACGACCGATCACAATTCATAAACTAAAATTATTATGGTTGCTCTTGTAATTATAAAATAAATTTTTAGTTATCAAATTAATTATAAAATTTTATTTTTCAATTTTATGCGTTCATAGTAACTCAATCACTTATTCAAAAAATTTACCATTTTTATATAAACTTTTCTCCAAATGTTTCTAATATTAAATTTAAACAATTCATGAATCCGGTGAACCAATTTTCTAAATTCCTATCACCTACCAATTACCATATAATTTTAGTAAGAATTCAGTTGGTTGGCAACAAAGAATGTTTTTATTCTAAAACTATATTGATAGTAAGCGGCAACATTACACTTTCATTCAAGGGTCTGTTTGGTACTGCTTTACAACAAGTTGATTTCCCAGTAAGTAGTGGTCACAAATTTTTAATAGAATTAATATTTTAGCTTTGAACATCATATTTTGGTCCTTCATACTATAAAATTAGGAGCTGTCTGACTTTTTTTTTCAAAATCAACTATGCTGCTTATAGCAAAAGCTTGAAAATGGAACTTTTCGAAAAAGCAACCTGGGAAAGCAATCCCGAACTGATCCTAAGTTAGGCACGAAATGTATTTTGAACAATGAAAGTGGGCCTGTTTATTTGGTGGACCGAGTTGGGCCTCGTTAGACTTTGCACTGAATCAATCCAAAATCTTTACGTCTATTTTTTATTACACATGCGCATGTGACTGTTATTTTGTATTGTTTTATCTATTTAATCATTTTTGTTTATCTAGAATTTTTTGCTCGTTTATGATAATTAGCCTATGAAAAGGCAGTCAGGGAGTTTTTATTCTAATTACCCCCTGTCTACTATATATTGTCGAAATTTTTAAGATAACAACTAACCGAATGAAATGATTTACTAATTTACTCTTTCATAAATGTCATATTCAATTTTCAAGACTTAATTAATATGTTCAATAAAAACTATTTGACCTATAGTCTTCTCTTGTTATTAGAGATTGGAATATAATTATCTTGAAAGTTGAACAAATTAATAGGGGTGGGAATGGAAAATTTAGAAAAAAAATATCTTGAAAACATAAAATGACAATAAAAAACAGACAAATAAATCCCTCTAAAACGACAATATTTAGTAGACGGAGAGAGTATTTTTTAAGTCTTGGTGGTTAAGTGGTTTAGAATCGGCTTGCCTTGATTTGGGATTTCAATAGATTTCAATTATTTCCCGTTTCTTATAACATGATCAAAAAAATTAATGCAGTCTCGCATCTCAATGCAATCACACAGAAGAAAAAATGGAACAAATAAATGCAAGGATGGTTCCATAACATAGCTAAGAAACAGTCAAACACCATAGCTGACTAGAAGTAGTATAGAGCCCAATGAAAATAAGAAAATACAACCAAACATAAAAAAAAATTAATTTTTATTTGCTTTTACATACCAAAAAAAATCATATTTATGTTTTTATATATAAATTTTTTGTTATTTTTATTTTTGTATTCGAAATGTTTTCATATTTATATTTTTTACGTTTTGGTCTTATACATGGTATAAGAGTAATATAATGTATTTATCTAATCTACTGATTCTTTATAATCACAACAATACTCGTTTTCTCATAATAAATCCATGATATGAAGACCCTATACCTGGTACAAGAGTGGTATGAGGCATTTGTCTCAGTTCATTATTCATGAGCATTTCAATCACATATGTGCATGTTCTTAATAACACAATTTCAAAATCAGTAAAAAAAACCATCACATGGAAACATTATACCTAATATAATAGTGATATAAGAGCTTTGTTTTATTTCATGATTCATCGGCATTTCAACAATCACTCAATGTACATGTTCTCCCATTGTCGAAATAAAAGACATAATCTAGTCACAAGAGTATAAGAATCAAGAGAAAATACACAAGCTTTAGTATTCAAGTTCAAGACGATGAAAATCTAGAACAAGATTGCAAAATTTAAAAGCAATGACTATTACATATGTAAACAAATTTTGCATTCATTCAATGTAGTATTAGTAGTACAAATGCATCCAACCTATGTAAATAATAGAGTGTTCAATGAATAAACTTACTCAATCACCAGACTTCAAATAACAAAGATCATTGCTGCAAGGAGAGCGATGATGTCAGATTCGATTTTCGGTGTTCGTAGACATCAGAGGTGTGGAGAAAATTGACGCCGGAATTAATGGGGTGGCGGAGGAGAGATATGCGGCCGCCGAGTTGGTTGGAGGAGGAGAAAGATCATTACAACCGCTTAGGTTAGAGGAGGAGGACAAAGAAAAAAAACGAATTAGAAAAGTAAAAAACCGTTAATATGAAATAACAAAAACTTAAGTAAGTTTTGTAAATTGCATATTGTTTTTGGGTCGTATGGACCCAAATTAAAAACTAGAACTGCCACATTTTCATAAAAAGACCATGAAAATAATGTTTGAAGTTGAAAATTCACTAACAAAAAGAAAACGTGTTAGGATAAGAACAAAAGTTATGATTGCAGTTAGGAACCAACAAGTGGCAACAAAAATGCAAAGGCCGTAAGGGTCCCTGCCTTATCTCACTGTAAAATGTTCATTGTAATAACACCATCACTTGTCATTGACATTAAAGCAAGAAAAAGAAGCCCTGTCACACATTGGCCTACTTAACCCTTTCATATATATACATGCAACTTATTTTCATTATTCAACATCCACACATGAACGGCATTGGAGTACGTGGAGTTTATATTCACCGCGAAGCAACAACTTTGGGTTTATTTGTCGCCTCTCAAGTAAAAATGACTACATTCATCTAGGCCTGTCACGAGGGCAGATAAGTGACTTCTTCGTTGCGTAAAATTTTAAAGTTTTTGGTTGAATGTGTCACACATGGACGAGTATATTACTGACTTGGATTTTTAAGATTCCGTAGAAATTTTAACAGTTGGTATCAAAAAGTCAATTATTTGACTGTTTTGAGTGCGTTGTTCTAGGCCCTGAATGTGATGGTAACTCATACTTGAAGGGTAGGTTGTTAGGACAAGTGTGGAGTTGGAGTTTAAAGTGCTAGGAATTAATGAGATAAGTGAATGATTCACATGTTTTTGGAGATTTCCTAGATCTCACCAAAACATTTTAACATACATTGCAAGATCAAGCATGATAAATTACTGCAAAGATCCTACAAACTAGGTTAGTTCTATTCACTACCATCAAAACACAACCAAATTAGTTATCAGGGGGTTTCGTCGGACAGACTACTCCCTTTAAGGGTAAAAATACTTTTTTGGGTCTTGTAGCATAAAGTAAATCTTTTTGTATTAACTTTTTTTTCCATTTTAATACATAAAATCGCACAATAACAATAACGTATATCTTACAATACAATATATAAAAAAGGTAGCATATTACATAACACATTATCACATGGATAATGATTGCGTTAGAGCTGTTTCACTTTAGGTCCATTGTCGTCATACATCTGGTGAAATTACATTGGAGGAATATAAGGGCAAATCTACCTATTTTCTTTAAAACAAAGAATGAATATGGGAAATGATCAACTCCGTTATTCACCACTTAGGGGAATGATAATTATATAGATATTTTTTTATATTTATTTATTTGATTATTTGTTAATGTTTTGGTTATTGGGAGGAGAAATGATGTAAAGAAATATATATTTATATATAATGATAAAATGTTATAATTTTACCGGAATCTAATATGGGAAATGAAAAATAGAAAATATCGTCAGAGCAAAACAGTGCAAAGCTCTGGAAAATGGGAAAAATAACCAACACAGTGAATGTCACTGTACAATTACACCTCATGCTCATGCACATTTACTACTTATCCTGTTTGCCTAAGAACAGCATCTTTTTGAAAAATCTACTGTATCATATTTCCATTATAACGTATCCTCATGTCAGGCAGACGTGAACCTACTTTCCACACAAATTTGGAAACAACCAAATAGCCATTAATCCATTACTCAAAAACCCCCAGCCATCCACAAAACGCCAAGGGTCGGCCAGTTGGGCAAGCCTGCCCTTTTTATCATGACAACACAGAGAATATTAAAGGTGTAAAATTCAATAGTAAATGCCTATTTAAGAAAATGGGTCTCACACTTTTAAAGCTGCTCGTGATATATGAAATACTCAGAAAAGTAAATGCGGCCATTTCTCAGGTGGAACTCACAAGTCCTTTAAGTTCATTATATGTCCAAGAAGTTGGATTTTTGTCCTATTTTAGCCGACAGGTATCCCTTCTCTATTATCCTATACCTTGTTTTTTAGTGCATCAACTAGAGAAATAATGGTGGTAGGAGTGACAAGTGGTGATCTTTGATCAAGAAATTTAATAGTGAGGGTAATATGTGCATTAGTTGAAGGGTCTATTTATAAGTTATAACCCATGTATGGAAACATGACTATGGTTTATGTTTGAAGTGAGAAAAATAAGGTTGTTTTTATAGCTATCTAGTAAATGGAGTCTTCTCAAATCCTAGGTTGTTCAGAGGTCCAGAGCGGTAATAGCGGTGATGAGTCATCTGGTTGGACGACTTACATTTGTTCGCCCGTTCGAGAAAACCGTTACTACCACCACATCGGCAATATTGATAGCTTCATGAAGTGGGAAAATTACGACGATAGTGAGAGTGACGATTCGATGAACTCGGACGCGTCTTCTGACCCAACTCGTGTAGAATTTGTGTGTAAACGCGGCGAAAGAAATGAGATTGCGAGTCCTTTCAAGAATTCGAGAGCTCGACATACGTCAAGAAAAAAAATTCAGAAAAAAATGAAGCAAATAGAAGTTGTAAGGCCGAGGATCGAACATCAACCCAAGAGTGCTGCGAGTCGTGTTAACGTGCCATGTAAGAGAAGGTGCTTGTAAGTGCCGCTTAACGTGATATTTTTCTCTTGGTCTTTATGTGACTTTTGGCTGAAAATGTGTTGTTAAAGGTGTTTTGTAATGTTTATTGCAACAATAGTTGTTAGATTATATATTATAGGAAATTAGGTGTTAACTAGATGGAGGATATATGTTGTTTGTTGGGTCAAGTGTTTAGGGTCATCTAGATATGATGAATATTCAACTAAGGGAAGTAGTTAAGTGTAGTGTATTAACTAACTAATGAAGATTTGATTTGCAATACTGGAATAGCCGACAAAAAAATAGGATTAAAGATTGAAGTAACGTGGAGAATTATGGTTGCCTTATCTTAGGAAGTGGCAGCTGGCCCAATACCTATCAAGTTGAGACTTTCTGCATTTATTTATCTAAACAAATAATTATACATGGTTATGTTGGATTTCTTGTCTTGTAATGAATCCGACAGATTGAAGGGAAGACAAGTTCCCACACAAAATTTGTCTAACCACATAATATGATGTCCAAAATAGAGTTTAGAAATATTACCAGGCCTTCACAAAGCCAAGTAATCAGAAAATATCCTAAAAACAAACGAGGATTTATTTCAAAAAAGAGCAGATAAGGTAAAAAAGCAATAATTTCGGTTGTTGTAAATTAAACTACGTCAATTAAAAGAACAAAGAGATACACAACGACCAAAGAAGCTAACAGCATTGTTATGTATTATGGTCATGTTTTATAATCAAATGTGTTACCATTTTATAGTCGTGTTTATTAATACTTGTTTATCGTTATATGGAGGGAAGCATATTATAGTCGTGCCACATTCCACCACATCGACGACTACAAACATTTTCGTTCAATAATATGATTAATATCTAATAACCTCCACCACTCTAGCTACCACATCCAAAATTGTAGACATGTTAACCGTTCTCTTAACAGAATTTTATCTCACTTTCCATGTTAACTTAGGCATCAGACGGGTCTCGTTGAAATTCCGACCTTTGTTGATCACTTTTTCGTGTGTTAACTAGAAGGCAATTCTCAACGGATTAGTTCCACATCGAGTCGTTTACGATACGAAAATAACATATCTCACCTTGAAGAATACACTAATAATCTATCTGCTGGAAAAAAAGTTACTATGGCATATTAGTATTACCCCCTTCCAATTCTTGCAATCGATTAAAATGCCCAATTCTGGATTATTTTTCTCATAAAAAAAGCCCAAACCTTTCACAAATTAGATAAAATATTGACCCCACAATAAAAAAAATCCGGGAAAATTCGGTAGATAACGCTACGAGTCAAAACAAGAGCCACAAATTCAACCTTCCCAACCCCATTACCAGAACCAGAGATTGCGATTCGCCATTTCATCAACACAACAATGCTATCAATCACCAACAGTTACTCCATCTCCGACGACTCTCTCAACTCCCAAGGGTTCCTCCTCCGCCGCACGTTCTCCGATCTCAACCTCAACCACCTCAACTCCGTCTTCGTAGCGGTCGGGTTTCCGAAACGGGACCCGGAGAAGATCAAACTGGCGTTGGAAAACACGAGCTCGCTGGTGTGGATTGAACAGAAGAAGACGCAGAAGCCGGTGGCGTTTGCTAGAGCGACGGGCGATGATGTGTTCAATGCCATAATTTGGGATGTGGTGGTGGATCCCAACTTTCAGGGTCTCGGGTTGGGGAAAGCGGTGGTGGAGAGACTAGTGGATGAGCTTTTGGAGAAAGGGATTGTTAACATTGCTCTGTATTCGGAGCCCCGGGTTCTCGGGTTTTATAGGCCTCTCGGGTTTGTCGCGGATCCGGATGGGATCCGAGGTATGGTTTACTCTAGGAAACAGAAAAAGAAGAAATTATGAATTGTTAATAAGTGTATTAGTATCAATTTCACCATTTTTTTTACTTGTGTTGAAATGTGTTTCCTATTTGTTCTTGAGTATTGTAGGGACTGCTTTTTCAAGCTTGAAACCATCAGTTTACCAAAACTTTTAAGTTTTCAGGCACCTGAAATCATGGTTGTCAAACCAATGGGAATTGGGGATCAATGAGTCAACCAGGGTCTACATTGATACGTTAAAAATTATTATTTTCAATATTTGATGATATAAAAACATGACATGGTAAATAATAAATTAATACATAACTCTAAAAATGAGATTTTAACATTTTTTCCGTATTGTGAATTCTTTTTTATATTTAACATATTTTACATAATTTATTAATTAAAAAATTAATTGACTTATATTTAAAACTTAAATTATACATGATAAGAACAAAAAGTAAAAATAAAAAGTAAAAATACAAAAGGAAGCAAAAAAAACAAAATAACTACATACAATTTAAAATAACATCAAAATGATTAATTTTGAAATTAAACATAAATTCAAATTTCCAAACACATTTTTTTAATTGGATAGAAAAACAATTTAACGTGTTGCTTTTCCAATTATTAAATTGAAATAAAAGAAAGAGATTCGTTAAAGCTAATTTAAACTAAATACTAAATTGTTTAAACTTAAAATTTTAAACGATTAAATAGGTTATTTAAACATAAAATACAAAATATAGATTTTATTTGATCTCATTAAACCGTTTCGGGTTACCAGGTCAATTGTTCAGTCGGCAGGGGCGGGGCCAGGGGAGGGGGCGGTGGGGCACATGCCCCATCGAACGTCGGGAAATATAACGATGGATCTATTTGTCACTTTCCTAGAACGAAGTGCCCCAACTCACCAAAAATTCCAGAAGATGAAGGTATAAGAAGAAGACGAACTGATAAAGAAGAAGATGAGTGGGTTGCTGACTTTTAATTAGATTTTAATTTTAAATGTGAAACTACATCGTTTGATTTTTGGACTTTAATTTGTTTGTAACCCATTATCCAAACGACACATTTTTTAGCTTGAATTTAGAAAATTCAAAAGTTTTGTTTAAATTAATAAAATTAACTCCGTAATAATGAAATCGATGTATTAGCAACATTAAACCCTCCATTCCTTTTTGTTCATTTTCTTTGAACGTCTATTCCTTTTCTACTGTTCCTTTTTTAACGCAGCATTCCATTTTATCCATTGTTTTACCACCTATTCGTTGAATCCCTGAGCGTTATTATCACTACTAATCTCGACTCTTCCAACTAAGATAATTTTACTTTTACCTCAATCATTTAGAAAATTGGGAATAATATTAAAGAAAATCCTAGATTAAAAGTTAGAAACGTTAAAAATGTGAAATAGTTATATGCCTCAAGTTCTAAGAATGGTGGCGTTGAGTTTCTCGACAATTTAAGCCTAATTGTTAATCTTGTTAATAAGTGTTTAATAGTTTTGTTGAATCGTGCAATTTTATTGTTAGTGGTTTTATTCATCATTATATATCCAACAGGTTTAAGTATTTCAGTATTGTATATATAATGAGTGAAGTTGCAAGAAGTAGAGGTCACTTAGGTAAATTCTTCACCCAAATTGCATATTGCTCCTAAATTAACTGTGAAATTCTATATATTTACAACAAATTAAATTCGTTGAAATTTTGTACAAACGAGAGTGGAAGCAGTAGCCACTTTCTTAGTCGATAACAATTTGAGGATTTGGATGAAACTACTAGTAAAAATGACTTACTATGTAATTTTAGTAAAAAAAATGATTTGCTATCTAATTATATTTTTTCTGTTTCCTTGAAGAAGGATTTTGGTGGAATTAATTATTCATTGTTGTACAATTTGTGCCCCACCGAAACTCAAATCCTAGCTCCGCCACTGTTAATCGGTCGAGTCAATGAATTTTTAACATGTTGAATACATATAGGTTTTTTTATATCTCCCGATCCATTTTTCTCCCCGGATCTGAATTTTACCAATCCGAGGGGCGAGTCTGACAATACTTCCTGAAACAATGTAAATCAATTCGGAAAAAGTCAACATTTAGCTAAAATCCTCGCCTGAACCAAACTAATTATACATTTGATGAAAGACTAAAAGCAATTATACAGGGGTGGACCCACACAATAGGGAATAGGGGTCTTAGCCCCCTGACTTTAAGTTATATATATATATAATAGTTATTGTTAATGATATGAGAATAGATTGGAAGAGTTGGTTAAGGTATTAACTAGCCCCCCTCAAACAACCAGAGTTTGAAACTCATAGATCCCATCCCATATATTTTTTCAATTTTTTTTCAGTTTGATTTGTTAAAAGTTTAAATGCATCTTCCAAGATTTGAACCGTGTACAAGTTACACTAAAACTTAGCTGCCCAACCGTCCCAACCACTTAACAAATCATTAACTTATGTTTACAAAATATTAATATATCGTAAACAAATCATGAAAGTATAAATTAGAATTTTGCCTATTCACCTATGTAAGATTTGTAGACTCTTATTCTAATAGCACTACGAGCCAAGCTATTTACCATATTTTGAAGCATCTTTTTACAAATAGTTTGAAATATTTGGATATTAAGGTGCATAAATTATCTATTTAAAAACATGTATTAATTTTAGTATACATAAATCAAACTTTTAAAATTTAAATAAAAAATCCTCAAAAATTACATGAAAAATACTTTAGATTGATATATAACATGAACCAACTATTATAAAAAAATATACTTGTTAATTTAACCCCCCCCCCCCCCTCTTTTCGATCCTGAGTTCGCCCTGCAATTATATAAATCCTAATGGAAAAAATGAACTCAATAAGGTTCAACCAAGAAACAAACGAACTTGAGACAAGGGTAGGCGTTGAAAAGAAAAGCAGCAGAGCAAAGAACGAAAACAATGAAAGCAAAGAAACCAAAACTGATCATCAATGAAAACCCAGCCACTACCAAATCTAGTAACCACTGCACACTAAATCCCATTAAAAATGCCGTCCTTTTTGTTGGAATTATTAATGTGTCCCAGTTCTAAATGCATTGGTTCATGAAGTATCACATTATAAAGGTAATAATCTACTACATTTTATACCTTGTGCTATAATTATAAATGTCCCAAGTCTGTTTTAATCATGGAAATGAATGAAACGAAAGACTTGTATGTTGGATGATCTATAGCAATGTAGTTGCTATGTCACCTGGTAAAGTAGATCATGAACATGGGCACATGTTGAAAATATGGAGCTGGACCGATCCACATAGCAAAGTCACATGGTTGTATGTCATAAACAATTTGCTGAGTAGGTCTCAGTTGTCCTCGGACTTGATTTCAACTTATTACGGATGTGGAATTGAGTATGTTATAGTATATTACTAACGAGTCCTTAAATATTGGATTACAAGTACGGGTATGCTCGGTATATTTCATGACCACGTTAGTAGTAGTGTTGAAGTGATATGATTGCCATTCGATTTGATAAATCGAAATGAATTACCGGCCACTTGATGAATAAAAGTGATAAGGATGTCCAATAAATCGTTGACTTATTTTATCATTTTATTATAGATCAAGAAATACGATGAAATTAAACTATGGGGTTTAATTGTTAAACTTAAAATTAATTGGGTCAAATTCGTAATTAAATTAAACCTAAAATTAATTGACTAATTAGACTATAAATAGACAAAAAATAAAACAAGCCCTACATAGATATAGAGAAACATGGGCAGCCGTTCTTGGAGTTTTTCTCTCATCGTTCTTCGTCCCTACGGCTAGCACCGGTCCCGGTCGATAAGAGTTCGTGCACGTGAGATTGGAGAGCTTCCACTTGAGAGCTTTAATGGCATCCGTCTCTTAAAGAGACTATCAAGTAAGTTCTATTTAATTAAAGTTAAATCCTTTTGAAACCTTATCAATTGTTCTTGAGAAGATTCTATTCGAATTCGAGAAAATTTTAACCGGTAATTCCACCGATTTTCGATGAAAATTCCCTACACTTTTTTCATTAATTTGAAGTGGGTTCTTTCTAATTTGTGCTCCTACAAGAAAATAGAGTTTGAAAATTAGGATTTCCTCCACCATATATACCATCAAAATTTAATGTAGAATAATATAGATCAAAGGGAAAATTGATACGTGTTTTTTGGGCTTACAAGGTTGTAATTGGGCCCACTTTCAATAGTTCAATAGTAGCTAATATGTCTATGTAGCCACTGAAAAATAGTCTTAGCCAATTTCTGCCCCACGGTGAAATATTTCTTTAGTTTATCTGAAATGACACCAATAAAAAAAGTTTATATGAACATGAAATTTCTCGAGATAAATAAAATTTGTTGTATCAGAAATGGCGACTCCTTTCACATTTAAGAAGCAGTTTTCACTTGCAACATATTATTATTCTTTTCTTCAAAAAAATCATATTATTATTTTTCTTGTTCCCATTAAAGAGTTGGACTGTTAAATGGGCATTCTCTATGGAGAATTTCTCATTGTCAGCTTCTTGGTTAACAATAAGGACATCAAACTCTCAAATATTCTATGATCAAAAGATGCAATTATTATCACTAATGGCCAACTATATCTATGTCTACTTATATAAATATACATGGCCCTGCTTTGCCTCTAACTACACTTGTGTGCTTTGTACTCATATTTTCCACAAGTCCCAATTTTGGATTATATGCTTAGAATTTTGGAAACAGAATCAAATAGCTTTATAATGTGATTAGTGATTAGGATTTTGGTGGATCGAACTATAAATGATGTTGTGTTCATGTAACACAAAATTAATTGATCTCAAAATTTGATTTACACTCGCATATTATTTTTCGACCTTGTTTATTTTCAATGGTGAAACTTTCATCGTCTCCATTTGGACTACAAAAACAAACAACCGATTTTAATAAGTTAATTTATACTTATTAGTAATGTTAATATTGTGGAAAAACAGAGCATTTGGGGTATATTGTAATCTGTGACGTATCAATCACCCCCTCGTAATATTGTTACTTCACAATCGCATTAGGACCCATTTAGTATTACTTTCTTACGAACAGTCGTGTAATACTAATATCCTCTTAAACTTATAGTTTAATGTTTAATTCATTAATAGACAAGTACTTATTAAGCCATTAACAAAATGATTTTTCATGAGATTTCCAACGAATTGAGGAGAGTTTGCCCCTCCATACCACCAGAAGGCAGAGCCCCCCCTCCCCCACTTCGATATTAATTTTGATTGCAAAACTAGTAATAATAATATAATAATATTAATAATAATAACAATAACAATAACAACAATAATAATAATAATAATAATGGATAAGCCAAAAGATGTGAAGTTGACATTAATGCTTACGCCAACAATATATACATATTGGTATGTTTCAAAATGTATAAAGATGATGATGATAAGTAATGCATTGTGCGTTTTCCGGATTATTTGCCAAGTTTCCCTCTATATAGTTTTCTATTGATGCCATTAAATTATTGGCATGCTAATGGTGGGGCATTTCTTTAGTTTCTTTTTTTTTCTTTTAAACAATTACTTTGCTTTTACATATATTATTCCGAGCTTCTTTTTTTTTTATAAATTAACTGATTTACATTGCACAATTCTCAAATGATTCCCACGAAACTTGAGGTTGAAAAGTCATTTTGTCGATGAGCTTTAAAGTTCTCATTGCAACTTTAGCAACATGGTGATATTTTCTATTTTACTGTTAGCTTTAACAAGTGTAATGGCTTGTCATGTATTGTATTTTTATTCTTAGAAAATTGTTTTTAAGTAAATAATTAATAATACATTGATATAAATCTTCAATGTAAACGGTAAATGCAAATCTAATGAAGGAAAAAAGATAGCGGTTGCTCAATTTTCTCATGAATTTCAGAATTATTACTAATATATTGTACCCACGAATCTCTGTCTGTTTTGTTTTTTTAACTCAAATTTAACATTTTTCTCAATTTAACTATAAGTAACACATAATATATAAAATTTTTTTGAAGAATATATGATATTTAAATGTTTACTAGAATTGAACTGAATCATACTTTCTATAAAAGCGTGCAGGGCTACGCATTTAATCTAATCTTTCATGTCTGCAAAAATTATTTAAAATGTATTAATATGCATTATGCTTATAAAATAACGAAAGAGATTGTTAATGGTGGCATGTATAGTGGTTGGAAGTTAGGCAACACCATGCTTTTTCAAATGAGATAGTAATAGGAAGCGTTATTACAGTATTAATGGTGACATATTATTTTAAATGTAATTAAACTTGTTATTCATTGATTGTACGGATTGATTGATTAATTATATTTTGTGATTTTTTTACTTATCCTTTTATTCAAAATTTAAAGATTCAATTTACTAGTAACTTTTAAAATTTTATGTGTTTTTTATATGGTTATTTCAAATATACCCTCATTTATTTATATGCTATTTTTAAGAGAGAAGTAATTTAAATTTGGATACATTAACTTAAATTAAATGTAAGGGTAATCTTATATTTTCATACTCTTAATTAATTGATTTTCAATAAGTGTGAAATGTATAAGAGGATAAGTACAAAAGGGTAAACTTAAAAAACATGTTTGTGATGTTATTGTTTTGCGAAAAGGTCATTGTAGAATTTTTTTTTCAAAAGAGTGCTTGTAAATTCAAAAGTAAGCAAAAACATGAATTTCAATTTGAAATTTGTTATAAAAGGATGTGATCTTGTTTATTTTGAACTGAAATTTTCCAGCATAGTCAATAATAATACAATACACCTTTGTGATAAATTTTAGAATTTTTTATAAGTACAGATATTTTTTTCAATTAAAACATTGACAACTTTTAAAAAATCACAATAAAATGAATAATTTCCGCAAATTACTCAAATTTTGATGAATATTTTTTAAATAATATTATTAAACTATATGAATGTTAAGTTTATTAAAATAACTTCTAGAAAATTTATATTTTTAATGAAAAACAATTTTTCCTTAATTTGTGAATTTTTGAATTCACAGACACTCTATTGCAAATAAAAATTTTACAAAAATATTTTTACTAAATAATCAAACGACAAGTCATGTTTTTAAGTTTACCCTGAAAAGTGAGAGGGAGTAACAGGATTAGTTCTATGAAGAAAAGAAACTGTTAATTATCATCCACATGATAATATGGGTAGTGGATTACGACCTTAATCAACATTTATTCTATGTAGTAAGCACGTAATAAATGAAAAATGAAACATGCGTGCAGGTTAAATTCTACTATTTATTATGCTTAATGCACCTTCCACCAAACTAATTTTATATATAAAAATTTCATGCATAAAGTGTCGTCAGGAAAATCAAATTGAAAGTTTCATAAAACTATATGGCATTTATGTATTAATTCTCGATAATTGGTATACTGATGAGCTTATCCTCTTTCCGCCAATATATGTCAAAAGTTTTTGTTGATTTTGGGCTAAGGGTTGAACTGGAATATATGTCATGAAAAATACAATTTTCAAGTTTTCCGTATAAGCGCCGATTTAATACTAGTAATTAAATCAATAGCAAATATCTTAATAAATTGTTATTCCCGGTATCAAAAGATTGTTATTTTACTCAACAAATTCATTTTTTCTTTTATTTATCATTTTAAAATATCAATGCAAAATTTAACCTTTTGTTTCCTAATTCACCATTGTATTAATAAGGAAAGAGATTATTTATAAATGAAGTTACAATGTAGTAATTAAGATGAAAGAAAATTTTATAATAAAGTAGAAGAGATATATTATTCATTTTAATAATGTAATAAATGTTTTAACGGTTTTGATGAAAATTCTAAAATGATAATTTTTTCAACACCGGAGGGAGTAGTACTCTCTTCGGTCCTTATTGAAGTCATTTTAGAGTTTTTATCAAAATTAATGAGATATTTAATGCATTGCTAAAATGATTAATCAATCATTTTTAATTTATAATAAAATTCTCTATCTTTCCTAATTATCAACCTATAACTTCATTTCCACTTAATATCTTTCTTAATTAATATAAAGATAAATTGGAAAAAAAAATTTGAAATTCTAAAATGACAAGTAAAACGAACCAATATTCAAAATCTAAATGACTAGTATTAGATTTCGGAGAAAGTATTAAGAGTTAAAATCTCTCGTCCAATACCAAAATATGATGTTCCATGAAAAGTTAACGAGTGAAGCTTTTCGCAGCAACAACTATGAAAACAATCTCAAACATATCCTTAATTGAATATTAATAAAGTACTATAAGCATAGCCCCGCCTAAGGTATTGCCTAGCCCGATTTTTAAATAGATCTTGTATCATTTCTTACAATTTCCCTAGAATGGAGCGTTTTAAAAAACGCTAAGCACTAGTTGAGCAGTCGGAGCCTCCAAAACCTATGAGAAGATTAATCAGGGTTCATGCACAACCTAGACGAATTTGTAAATTTCATTTTTATAAATATATTTAAATAATAAATTATACTTAAATATGAATTATAGTATGAATATATATTATAAAATTTAATGATACACATTTAAAATAAAAAAACTTAAAATAATAATATCTTCGTCAATCTCACATAATTTATAATAAAAAATAGAAAATTCTAAATCCTTTATATTTTGCAATTTAAGTACATTAATTCTTGATTTGAGACTCAAAATGAGATTTTCTTTTGAAGCCATTATGTTGTAAACCGGTTTATAAACCGAGTTCTATTCGATGACTTAAAAAAGTTCAACTGTAATTATTCTAAATATTGGCAGCTTGAAAAATGCGTATAGGCGACACCTAGGCGGAAAAATCGGATTAGACGATGTTTAGGCAGCTATAAATCGAGCGAGCTTCTTATGACGCTCTGGGAATGAAAAGTTGAGCATCAACCTTTAAAATAACGCCCAGACAGGATCTTGACGGACTTAAACATAAAAAAAAGTGCTCAATGTCACATACTCACGATTTAAGTTATAGGTAAAACCCAACAGATGGACATGAAAGTGGTGGATTTTGGTGGTGCGCCAGCCACCAATGGCTGCCAATAAATAAATTGCATGGACCCAATATTTGGAACAACTTATTATATTAATGCCTTGAAAAGTAATTAACAATTAAATAATTGGTTAATTAAGTTTCCAAACCATATCTTTCATTAAGTATTTTGTATTTGTACAAAGACACATGGATTCTAGTCCTTGGCAAAATTTGTTGCGCATTTTTTAAGTGATTAATTCTGCCGTTTTAAAGTTGAGACAAAATTAATTAAAAAGTTAGTTAGTTTGTTATTTTTGAATTTTTAAATTTTTAAAGTATGTAAATGCAACCTCTGAACGGTGTTTTAAAAAGCGTTAGATGTTAGTCGGGCGGCAGAAGGTGAATCGGGGCCTAGGCGGGGATTAATCGGGGTCTAGGCGGACTTAGGTGCTAGTCAGTAGAGTTTAGGTGCTAGGCGGGGCCAGGCGACGACCCTCAAAATAGTGCCTAGGCAGGGTCGAGACGAACCTAGACGGGGATTTTTATATCAGTGCCTCTGAAATCCAGTTCCCTTCCGTACCTACCACTTTCATCTCTTCCATTGTGGCTTGTGTTGTGTCTCCATTATGCCTATGCTTAGCAAGCTACAGTTTCAATTTTTAAACTAATGTTTGAGTTGTGGATAAGGCAACCACTGCTGCAGTTATATGATATATAGTGGTATATGTATAGGATGTATAATTTTTCCATGTTAATTATGTTGTCTTGAGATTTAAGGTTATTTTCAACGATATGTAGATGTATTGTAATGACATATTTGAGTATAAATTTATAAGTGTGTAACACTGTACTTATCAGAATAAAAAATAAGTTGAAAAAACGCTGCCCAAACTGTATATCAAGAATGGTATGAAATCACTCGGTGATAGTCGAGTGATTGATCAAAGATCTAAGCATGAACTAGTCGAGTCCTAGGCGGAGTTAATCAAATAGTGTAAATCATTTATTTATCAAAATATATTAAAATGTAAATTATAATATGAATACATATTATATAAAATTATGATAGACATTCAAGATAAAAACAAAAAAATTATTCTTAGTCTTTACGTTATAAAAGGTTTCATTTCAAATACATTTTTTTATTAGTGCTTTATCTTGATCGGAAGCATATTATATATATATTCTTTGATTTTGTGACTTAGACTGCACTTTGAGACTCAAAACAAGATTTCTATGGCAAAAACACTTTGATTTTCATTAGTTTTATTGATTGAGCTAATTTTTGTGAATTGAACAATTGAAGCATAATTATTAAAATTATTATATATATTTGTATCTTCAAAAGTTGCAATGACTATACAGATTAAACCAAATTAGGCAATAACTATAAATAATAAATCAGTCAATACTTTATTCAAGTAACAACTAGTAAAATGAAATCTAGACGTAAATTTTTAAAATAAAAGTGACGTCACTGTCAAAATTCATATAATTATATGTTTAAATTGGGTGACGGTAAAAGTGTTACCTTCCACAAATGGCATGTCCAGTAACACCCACATATATATCCTATTATACGCACATCCAGATTAGCTTGATTTTTTTTTAAATTACCTTCATTTTGGGACAATATAATGTCTTGTCCAACTTATTTATTGCATTTTATTATTCTTATTACTTTGCCAAACATTTTCCGATTTACTAGTGGAGGTTTCCAAATGCCAGCAGATTCCACTCAACCAAATTTTAGTGATATTTTTCAAGGTAAATTAATATAACAATAAACTCAATTTATCTTTATTTATTTATGTGGCTATAACTCAAAGTAATGTAACTGCATTAATTAAAGAAAACAATAAATTGTGTATAATTTTCTTCTTTTTGCAGAAATTTGTCTTGTTCCATCATCTACCGAGTCTTTTTATTAGCATATTTATGACAGGTTTAAAAGTTTCTTAATGTCAGCCTCTTATCTATACAGTGCAACTGCAATATGCAAATTTTAAGTTGATTAACACGAACCCATTAGACTAATTTATTGATAAAATTTTAAATTAGTGTCCTATTTCGTGGATCTTTTGCTTTTGTTTATTATAAATTATTCATTGTTGTGACATGCAAAAGAATTTCGAAACAGAAGCAAAATTCCCAAGTGGGGAGTCACCTAAACTTTTAAAAGCTAAATATTTTTTATGAAACAAAGCTAACAATAGAATATTCAAACACAAATAAATAAATATGAAAATTTTAATTTGCATGCAGTTTGTTGCCTTTACAAGATATGTTGAAACTTTTATGATCCAATATTCCAATAATATTCTATTCTGTGGTAATTAAATTCCAATCGGATTACAAAAATAAGAACCAACAGAATTAAATAAAACTCATAGGTGCCACATTTTAGTTAATAATATGTTAGCATGTAAGTAAGATGTAAAGCAAAATTGGTTATAAATGGAGAAGTGGATTATATCGATAAGAATTAATAAAGATGTCATCTGTGAAGGGAATTGTCATCGAAAATATAACTGCGAAGGTGGAATATCCGGTCAAAATTTTCTCAAACTCGAATATGATCTTCTCAAGAACCATTGATGGGGTTTCAAAACAATTTATTTACATAATAAGAACTTACTTGATAGTCTCTTTAAGAGACGGATGCCTTAAAAGCTCTCAAGCGAAAACTCTCTAATTTCACGTGCGCGAACTCCTATCGAACCAGGACCAATACTAGCTGTATAGACGAAGAACAAGAGAAAAAGAAAACTCCAAGAACAAACAAAAAGTCAAATCCCATAGATTCCAATGGTTGCCACGTTAATAATATAAATGTATGTTCTCCATGTATGGCTGCCAACGTTTTCCATCATTCTAATTATGTTTTGTTTTTATTTTTTTCTATTTATAGTCTAATTAATCTATTAGGTTTAAGTTTAATATAATTATAAATTTGATCCAATTAATTTTAAGTTTAATAATTAAATTTCATAATTTAATTCCTTAAACAAATTTAATTATCAATTTTCATATTTTACAAATTAACCCATAGACCAAAATAATGATTACAATTTAATGAAATAAATTACCATACTACAAATTAATTTAATTAACTAAATTTAGTCAATCAATAATTTTAGTATGCAATACTTTATGATTAAATTTATTCAATTAAATTATTCAACATATGAATTTATTTAATTGTCAATTAAACAAATACCATATGTAAATGTAATTTAATAGTCTTAATTTAATTTAATAAATAATATAAAATAAATTATATTATACCATTGACTAAATTATTTTTTGAGTTATATAGAATATTTAATTACATTGACTTGACATGTCAATTAATTAATAATCAATTCTTCAAGTTTTGTAACATTGTATGTACAAAGAATCTCAAATTAGTAATTCTAAGCGCACGATCATTTGGGTATGTCCATATATTGGCAATGGGATTCACCCATAGACTGTAAGCGGATTCTAGCAAACCATTACAGCCCCCAATTGGGACAGAATACAGCCGTCTATTAAAGATACTGAACCAGTAGTTATCTCACAAAATCCTTTGCCAGCTGACATCAATATGATGAACAAGTGGCATGGTGCTTGTCACCCCTTATGCAATTCATCGTATATCTTGATCTAGAATAAAATGATAATATAAGTTAACGACTTATTGGACGTCCTTATCACTTTTATTCATCAAGTGGCCGGTGATTCATTACGATTTATCAAATCGAATGGCAATCCTATCACTTCAATACTACTACTAATGTGATAATGAAATATACCGATCATACCCGTACTTGTAATCCAATATAGTAATATACTACAGCATACTAAATTCCACATCCGCAATAAGTTGAAATCAAGTCCGAGGACAACTGAGACCTACTCAGCAAATTGTCTATGACATACAAGCATGTGACTTTACTATGTGAATCGGTTCAGCCCCATGTTTTCAACATGTGCCCATGTTCATGATCTACTTTACCAAGTGACATAATAACTACATTGCTATAGATCATCCAACATACAAGTTTTTCGTTTCATTCATTCCCATGATTAAAATAGACTTGGGACGTTTATGATTATCAATTAATGGATACTCTACTTATATTATAGCACAAGGTATAAATGTAGTAGATTATTGCCTTTATAATGTGACGCTGCATGAACCAATGACTTTAGAACTAAGGTACATCAACAATTCCAACAATCTCCCACTTGAACTAGTTCACAGTAGGCATTACCCTAATCTTTATAGATCTGACCTAACCTTAAGCTCCATCCACGATGGACTTTTGGTTAGACAATCAACGACATTGTTCCTGTGTGAACCCATGTAATGATATGTCATATGACATACTAAACACATGTTCAAACTTTGTGACTGGGTCTCTTTAGCTTGTGCATTAGGCCCCATTTTGTCGTAGAAAAACATCAAATATGCCTAAGATCCATCCATCCTAACTTACTTATGAACTTCCTAGTCCAAACACCTCTCATTGTAGCACGACATGCTACTATATACTCAGTTTCTGTTGCAGAATTAACAAATATAGTGTATAGAGCTCTCAGCTTATACTATAACTTTCAGTAATCTTAACAAAACTAGAATACATCTAGTCTTTAGGTTAAACCGATTGGATCAAATCTAATTTTATAGATTTCTATCCTAAGGGTCATTCTCTTGGATCTGATTTAGCAATGTAGATCTGCATCTCGAAAGAATGTCACGGTTTTGCTTAAAGCTCACATTGCAAAGTATTCACTTAATTTTTAGTGAAATACTTCCAATTGATCCAATCATAACCATACTATCTCAATACAATGTTTGGAAATGTGAACATAATTCTGACTAACATCACATATACCCATTGTCTATAAAAGCATCATTAAATGACTATTTGAAATTTCCAAATGCATTCTATCACCTTAACATCTAAAGGTGAGATAATCTAGTTATTAACTAAATTATAATCCATAGATTGCATTTCAGCTTATTGGCTTTTACACCATCAAGCCAATTAAGGATTTTCAATGATCCAATGGGTTCAAAGCCTCTTACTCATGCTATATGATAAGAGTCATCACCAATATTGAGAAAGTGTGTCCCTCAAGTTTGTAAGAGAACCGTCATGCCTTTTCAGGTCAATTGTGACTTTACAACTTATGTTTTGAATGCATGAAGTTTAAATATAAATCCGATTTGTCCTTTCAGGAATTTGTGCGCTTTGAACTTGCTAGTTCAATCGTGCTCCCATTACTTTTCTTATAGATCGACATCTGTTGGAAAATACTCTTGCAAGCCTCAAACATCATGTTTAAGCAAGGTCTTAGGGGCAATATCCTTTGGGTTTCCAATGGGTAGTTTCAAATAGGCTTAAATTGATTTTGTACCAATCCAACATCAATATTATGACATAGATTATCAATCTTATGTCAACAATATGATTCAGATTTCACTTTTCAAAATCAATTGAAAGTCTCATCAGGCTTTAGCCTATCCATACTTCATATGGTGCTCTTTCAATAGCCTCAATCAGAGTGTGATGCATTTAACCAGTACTCAAGAATTATGTCCTTAGTTCAGGCTTCAGGAGACCAAAACGAATTATTTTGAGTAAACCATGTTTACATAGCGTTGTTCCTTGCTTTGAATACTCCATCACAATGGTATGCTCTAGGAGGATTGAGCCGTGAATCTATCTCACACTCTCTCAAAATTATTTAGATTAGGTTTTAATATACTTGATTTCTTAGTTAAACCAAAAACCTTAATATTATAACCTATTAATATCTCTGCTTTATTCTTGGAGTCCTTGACTCAAGGTCCATCGATCTAATCTCATTAGCCATGCTAAATATAAAAACCATCCCCGAGAGTAATCGAGAAATCTGCCTATTTCCAACTATCATGCTTTTGGACTTATATACACTTCCACTGTGTTTTGGGTCCATCATGCTAGCTGCTCATTCAACAACTTCGTGAAAAAGCATATACACCTAAGGCCCTACGCATGCTCCCACTGCATCTCAGGCATACTAGGCTATTTGCTACGTCTACAAGTTTGTTAAATAGCTTCTACGTTATTTCACCAAGTACACAAAGAACTCACATGGTCAAATGATTATAAATCAAGTGATCCCAAACTTTAACTATAGATAGCTTAGTCATGTGTTTCTCATTAATAACTTTTGGATGTAGACTAAATCAAGCATCTCATGCTTATCCATTTTTTATTTATGTTATAGATCATATTCATTTTGATAGACTCAAAGATTAACTATTCCAAACTTTAAATTTAGGAATAACAATTCTCAGATATTTCAATTCTATTCATTATAAATGAAAAACTCGATGTCTAGAAACATCCTTGACTAAAATAGAAATAAAGTTCACACTGCAAATGAGTACAAAATTTCATCCTTTTAAAATCAAAATTATTTATCGGCTATCCTAAAGTGACATTCTTTAATCTTAATGGCCGGTACAAGAACACCATTTATGATTTAAGAATTCATCTCTTAGGATCCCAACCATCTCTCATCTTAAGATCATGTGCATTATCAATGTAAGAACACATTAAGTAGCTATTACTTCAGATGTTGAAGAGAGACAATTACATCTAAACTGAGTACAGCTCTCTCGTCCTCTCCAACGGTCGGCGATGACAAACTGCAGAAGTTCGCCTGAGATTCGCAGTTGTCAAAGAGGTTAGATGTTTCACGTCTTGGCTAGGTTAGCGATTATAACTTGGAGGAAAAAAAATTAATGCAGAGGATATTAGATACAAGCGTAATTCAAACAACACCATTAATAAATCTTAACTTGCTAAAACGACCCCGTTTTGATCTTTAAATTTAAAATCAAAATGACGTAGTTTAGATTTGGACTAAAAGAAAGAAAAAGAAAGTTGAAGAAGATCGTTGTTCATTCACCTTATGTTTGTTATCTTCGTTCACCTTTAATCTCCATTTTCAGGGCAGGTCCGTGACAAGACAATTTACTGACAAGATTATAAATATAAGAGGGGTTACCATTTTTTAACATCAAATGTGTGCGGCCGCCCACACCCACCACCATGTACCTCCGTCGCTTAGTACATCACATATCCACTCTAAATGTATTGAAGTTTTAATTCAACAAACAGATTTCTTAAAATTCAAATTCTCAACTTTTAGATATAAGAAGCATTGCAGTGTTGTAGTATTCCTTACGAGCAATCATTACCACCGCACGTGATACCTCAGTATCATATTGTTGAAGCATTTTACAATTTTCCCAATGACTTAGGTTCTTTGATTTAAATGAAAAAAAATCAGTGATAAATGTATTTATAAATTAAAAATGAACATGTAAACTATTAAAGAAAGAAAAATTTACAAAATATAATTATTGACAGCATCATGGAGCATATATAATGTGTTATTGGCTCAACATCATTTTCTAATTTCCTTCTAAAACAACTAGTATTTCTAATTGTAATCCAACATTATTAGTCTTTTTTCAAGTAAGCATCATTTACCCAAATCATTTTATACATAATTGAAGTCATGGAGCATTATCACTTGTAAGTGGACTTCTTAGCTGGCTCGGGTTTTGATATTTTTTTTACCATGTTAGACCCGATCCAAATAAAGTCTGAAATTTATGTATCATACTTGATTTTTTTTTTTTATAGATTTTCAAGTCTGGTCCAAAGAATAATAATTTAATTTATTATATATATTCACATATCATATTTAATAATATTTTTAGATTTTAGTCCATTATATTTTTAAACTTAACTACATTACATATTATTATATATGAAAACAACTAAAAAATGTATATATAATTGTTATTCAGACATGTTCGTTTAAAATTTGATATTTTATTTTTAGTCATTCGCATTTGAACTGGGCTTGAAAATGACATCGTAAACCCAACCCATCATCTGCTCCTACTGATATTTTTAAAATGTGGGCCGAATAGGTTTTGAATTGTATTTTTTATTAAAAGCACGGCTAACTCGCTTGACAAATAGGTTTACTTATAAGCAGTGGTAAGTGCGCGAAAAGGAACAGAGAAAATATTTACTTTAAGAATAAAATCAAATGAAGAATATGCATTGGGGTGGTAGAGCGAATGTCAATTGCCTTATTCCAGCGGTCCGAAATTTCAACGATAGCTTTAGTTTTAAGGGGCACGTTATCTTCGACTTCTGAAATATTAACTGATCTGAACTTAGTTGAACTGAACTTAACTGAACTGAATTTAGTTCAATGTAAATTTATAACTACACATAACTGAACTTAATTGAATTGTAGTTGAAGAGAACTAGACCTGTTCGCGGGCCGGGCTACCCGCCCGGCCCGGCCCGAGCCCGCTTCCATGGGCCGGGCTTGGACACACATTTTTTTAAAAAACCCGGTCCGAGCCCGAGCCCGTAAAAGCCCGAAGATTTATGGGCCGGGCTTGGTTTTTATATAAATACCCGAGCCCGGCCCGAACCCGGCCCGACGAATAATTTTATATATTTATTAGATATTTATACATTAAATTTATTATTATTTTAAGATTTTATATTTTATCCTATTAAATTTTTATGCTTGGTTACAATAAATGTTACTAAATATTAAAGATTTTAAGTAAACAATGTAATTATATTTAAAATTTAAATATATTTTGAATTTTTTTATATTTTTTCTATTAATTTAATAAAAAATTAATAACAAATAAAATATTCATGGGCTTGGGCCGGGCTTGGGAATGACCTTGTTAGCCCGGCCCGAGCCCGAAGTTCTAAAGTACGGGCTTGGGTTAACGTTTTTTGTAAAAAACCAGCCAAGCTCGGCCCGAACCCGGCCCGCCCCGCCCGACGAACAGGTCTAAAGAGAACATGACATAAGCCCTACTATTTGATATGCACTTTGTCACAAACAAGTCACAACTGCTTCATATCATTTCTCATCTGAGCACTTATATAAATTGTTTAAATAAGTTAAAATAAACCAGCTTAGGACTTTTAAAATTATAAGTCACAGTTACCAACTTATCAAATAGTTTGTAAGCATCTAGAAACAAGACCTATTATTGTGTTTAGTGATTAATGGTACCAACCCAGTACACATCCAAATATGTGTCAACGTCTACTTTCTTATTTCCCATCCAACTCCCTTTATGTAATATCCATTTCCAACCATAAACGTTTGGCTGCATAATTTTCAAAACTTAATGGTCTGTTTTTTTTAATAATTTTCTCAAATTAGGCTCACGTAAGCGGAAAATTGACACTCCTCAACATTATTGATTATTAATTTTTATGTAATTGGCCCACTTCTTTTATTTTCTTCCTATAAAACCCAACCAATCCTCCCATTCTTTTCCTATCAGCCAATCCAACACAATTTCTTCACACAGAACTAGTTAAAGCATAACATCATAAAAAAAATGCTACAAGAAGAGTTTGCAGCCCTGCCCTATCTAGCCCCCGAAAACCCTAACCTCGGCCCGATGGAGCAAACCGACATATCTTCAGCTTACCGATACCAATTCATCCGCATGTTAAACAACTTTTATGACAATTCTACCCTCCCCCAACAATCCACTAGTCCGAGCAACAACTCGAGTACTTCCGATGAAGCGGAAGAGACCCAAATGAGGATCATCGACGAAAGGAAGCAGCGGAGAATGATATCGAACCGGGAGTCGGCTCGGAGGTCAAGGATGAGGAAACAGAAGCACCTCGATGAGCTATGGTCCCAAGTGGTTCACCTTAGGACGGAAAATCGTAACCTTTTAGACAAGTTGAACCGTGTTTCGCAGTGCCATGATGATGTCGTTCAAGAGAATGCGAGGCTCAAGGAAGAAGCTTCCGATCTTCGAAAAATGATGACTGACTGGCAGATTGGTAGTCCTTTTACCGCTTCTGCTTGGACAGATCTCGAAGAGGTTCGGGTCCATTGCAAGTCATCGGACCAGTGTATCTCTGTTGATTTGCTTCATTGAGTTTTCAGAAATTGCAAGTCTATACTAGTTAATGTTTTTTTGCTTCATAATTAGTTACTTTGTTGTTTAGTTGACCTTTTGTTGCGGCTGTTCTTATCATTTTTGGTTTCCATGATCAGAAACAGTCTGCAATTATAAAAAAATTTTTTTTTTTGCTACTCAATGAATTTTCTTTGCATTAGCATCATATCTTTAGAGACTTCAATGCTTAATTAATGGAAAAATGGTGATGTATATATATAAAAAATATAAAAATATAATCGAATCTTACCACGCTTCAAAAAAATATATATAAAAAATACATATGATATTTATTGCCATAAGAAGTAGATAAACTATTTTGAGGTGTGCAAAATTACAAAAAAGTAAGTAGTTGTTGGAAGTAGAGTAGTGGTGGGGCTTGTCTAAACACCACTTTCCTTGTCTACAAGGGCAAAATGGGGCACTCTTCACATCGTTACGTGTTCTAAAAAAAGTTTCCGTCTGCTTTGCAATTTCAAACTTGCTTAACGACCAAGTTCAACCATTTTCCCCTTATTTCATTCTTCAAAACTCATTTTGCAGGATTTACAGTGGTTTTGTTTCAACCACTTTCCTCATTTTTCATTCTCCATTTCAAATTTCCATAAAGTAATAATATTTTATTATTATATTAATTTCAAATTTATTCCCAACAACATAAAAAGTATTAAACACATTAAAATAAATCAAAACTAAAAAATATATTAATATAATAATCATTCCCCATTTTAGAATTCCCCATAGGAAATCCCATTTCATGAATATACTATATGAGAAATGGTTAAACTTGACCATTCCTTACATTCATTTCTCATCCCTAAAATGGGAACCATTATAATTGGCCTAGGCGAGGGCAGAGATAAGATGACTAATTGTAGAGGGGCTACTTATAGTGGGTCATTTCAATTTCAGAAAACATTTCAAAAGGTCTGCCCGTCAGTTAGTAGTTAATCACCCACCAATTTGAGAAATTAAACCAATTTATCGAAACATCTAACAAAAGTTAATAATCAAGGCTACATCACGTAAATGTAATTTCGGCCTAATGTTGTGTTCCTGTAGATAAAAGGTACAGGAGATAAATATATTTGCTTATGTTAATGATTTTGTTTCATATTTCATAAAACCTGAATCAATACTCGAATCGAAATTCGTATAGACAATGTGGATATATGAGGATCATATCATATCTTTCCAGAATCAAGAAAAAAAAGCATATATTTACGTACATGGATTAATAATCCAAGCACCTAATTCCCACCTTTTTTAGTTGAAGTGGACAAGTGCCAAAATTTACAGTTTCACAAAGTAGTTGCAAATTGGATAAATTTGAAGTTGATAATTAGGAATAATAAGCACAAAAGGGAACTTTGAGCATTATATATTGGATTGGATGTGCAAGGAATAATTGGAAGCAAATGTTGCATATATGCTTTTACAGTTAAATCTTAATAGTACAGCTGCCGGCTAAAACAGAAAAGAATAAAAGTGCATATCCATTATATATTAATTAGATTATCAACAAAAAGAATTGATAGTTAAAATTAAAATCGTGTATTAAAGAACATACAACCGAGTAAATATTAGCAAAATTATAAAAATTTAGTAAAGTTAGTGACCAAGCTAATGGCGTAGCAGATTGTTGTTTTGTTAATTTGGCGGCTTTAATTAAAAAATCGTCACGTGTCAACTTTTATTATATTTTAATAATTATTAACTTCTCTCTCCTATTTTTTTTATTAAAATATAATAAAAGTTAACACGTGACATTATTTGATTGGAGGGACAGGGATGAGGACATCAATTGGGGACAGGGGATTTTTTTTCCCATATAAATGACCTAGTTATTCTAGTTATTGCAGAAGAATAATTTTTAACAAATGCTAGTGACATAAAAACAAACATGTAAATAGAAATAACGGTTAATAACAAACAATAACGATTGAACTAAAGAAAATAAGTCAACAAAAATGACAAATAAAATCAAGGGCGTCCATTAATCTTTTGTGTGTATATTATCACTGTTATCCACCATAAGCACCCGGCTATCCGGCTATCTGTTGAAATCATTTTCAAAATCAGATAAATTATTTTTGATATTATTTTATTTGTTAGGATAGATTAGTTATATTTAAATTTAAAGTATCTTTTAATTATTTCATTGTTAATTATCCTTTAATTATCGTGTAAAAGACATTAATATCGATATAAATGAATGTGCCAAGAGATGCTGAGGATACTGCATTTACATTATACATTTCCTCAATTTCTCGATTTATATTTATTATCTAAATAAAGTTAACATGCATTCTTCACTTCCACATCTATCATCTTCATCGTCTCCAATCTTGCCTGATTCTACTTGCCACAAAACTATAAAAATAAGCATATACATATAAATGGCCTAAAACTACACGGGTAGAATTCAATAAACATAAGTTCATGTTAAAGAAACAATTAGTTGTGATTTTGAATTTGGACTTGCAGCGGCTAACAGAGATATTGATGAAAGAAATAACGCCAAGAACATTAGGAGAGTGAGTTTGTTCGCCATTTTGGTTTCTAAAGAAGAGAGATAGGAGGAAAGTGAAGAAGGATTTGTACATAGGGTAATTAAATTACGTACAAAAAAAATTAGATTTTATTGTTTTTACCTATTTTCCTTTACAATCACCTTCTCTCTTCTATTTTATTTGAATATTGCAACCTGAAACCTCCATATCTCACAACTGTTGATTCTTTTGAAACGATGTTTTTGAAATATTTTTTTCGTCTTCATTTTATCTGTAAAATGAAATCCACTTTGATTTTTTCGAAAAAACAAAAAATTTATCGCATTCTTATACATAGTAAAATAGATGTATAATAAAAATAATAATTTTTCATGAAGACGTTATACAATGTATAAGAGTGGCATAATGTATTTTAAAAAAGACTATATAGAAAATACAATACCACTCTTATATCATATATAACGCCTTCATGAAAAAGCAGTAAAAACGAGTATTATACAACTATTATGCTATGTATAAAACTACGATACATTATTTTATTTTACTTGGAAGTGAGTTTTGCTGTAAACATAACTACTATTATACAATGTATAAGAACCTTCATATCAGTTTTGAGGTCTTAATGTCATCATGATTTTTATGGGGATATCAGTACTGTTACGAACATAAAAGAGAAAAAGAATATAAATTCATTATACAACTTTATACCATGTATAACATCTTCATGAAAATCGAGTAAAATAGGTATTATACCACATCTGTACGCTGCATAAGATTCCGAAACATTATTTTATTTTTCGAAAAAATCAAAGTCTATGTCATTTTAAGGATAAAATAAAGATGAACAAAATATTTTAAAGTGTCGATTCGAAAAAATTAACGGTTTGAGATATAGTCGTTTGAAGTTGCAAAATTCAAATTAAATAAGAGATAAAAGTTAGTTATAAGGGTTGACAAAGTCAACTTAAAAAGGGTAAAAAGAAAAAATATTTCTTTAATGTAAAAGAAAGAAAAAAATTCTTATTTTGTAGTTTTGTAAAAATAAGGATTTGCAGAAGCTAATTTTTTTTAAGAAAATATGGCTAATAAAAAAAATAACCCTTGTATATAATACTCCCCCGTTTATTAAACATTGTCGTTTTAACTACTTTACAATTTTTAAGATAACAAGTAACCGAATGAGATGATTTACTAATTTACCCTTTCATAGATACCATACTCTATTTTCAAAACTTCATTAATATGTTTAAATATTGATTTCTATAGTCTTCTTATCTTGTTATTGGAGATTGAAATATGGTTACTTTGAAAGTTGAACAAATTAATAGGGACAAGAATGGAAAACTTAGAGAAAAAACACATTGGACATATAAAATGATAATAAAGTATGTTTCTTACTCCCTCCATCTACTAAATATTATCGTTTTAGAGAGATGTTGATGTTTATTTTTTATTATCATTTCGTATTTCCAACGTGTTTGTTCTCTAAGTTTTCTATTCCTACTCCTATTAAATTATCTAACTTTCAAGATAACCAAATATTAATATTCAATAACAAGATGAGAAGATTATATGAATCAATATTTAAACATATTAATGAAATCTTGAAAATAGTGTAAGACATTTATGAAAGTGTAAATTAGTAAATCAAATCATTTTGTTTACTGTTATTTTAAAAACTGTGAATTAATTAAAATGACAATATTTAGTAGAAGGAGGAAGAGTATTGAGAAATGAGAAATTTGGGAATTGGAAAATGGTGAGAGTTATTGAAACTAATTTCCTAAAAATGTCGAATTTTAGAGGTGTCAAACTCAGTTGGAGTAATTTTCTTTCACTGGGAACATAACCTTTTGCAGCCATTATTTATTAGCAGATTAATCTTCCTCCATTTCATTACCATGTGTTGGTATTAGAGGCTTCATGTCATCTTTCTAACAAATTAGTATGTAAAATCGGTTCATTTTATGTAGAAAAAATTCTCTACATACATAAAAAAATCAAAAAAAAATTTCTTACGAATGTATCACAAATCATAGTAATTAATGCTCTAGTACCATTAAGAGCAAAGTGGTACTAAAGTACGGACAAATATATTGCTTGTCAACACATTTTTTACACAAATTAAAACTATTGTAAAACACGATGTCACGTGTAATTAAAATAATGGGATGTGACTCGCAGCATGTTTAGTTTATTTACTTTATCACCGATTCCAAAATCATCTACACAAACAACAAGATAAAAAAAATCTATATATATTTACGGAATAATTATGAATTGGCTCTCTACCCTAAAACAAAATCTGAAAACTAAAATAAGAACAATGTTGTTGGGCATATTTCAACTTTGCCAGTGGGTTCAAGCCCATACAGCCATAATGGACATCCCACCAGCTCCAAGTAA
>CATIWQ010534629.1:0-15186 GCA_949673415.1 Euphorbia schlechtendalii
TTTTCATGCTATGCTTTCTTTTCTTTTTTCACTCAATGAATGGTTGCAGTTTCTGCTCCTTACCATTCCTCACCTTTTGCATAACTCATTGGTTATCCTCTCTTTCTTTTGATTTTTCACTCTTAATACCCTCATCCTTTACTGATCAATTTCAAAGTATTATGGCTATAGTTTCCCAACACTTTAAACACACTCAATACTTATAGGACTTATTCAAGATTTGCATATAAAACTCATAGTAAGAATACCATTAGATATTACTCTACTTAAATTTATCAGAAGCATTAAACTAAAACTATATAACTTATACTAATTCATGTAGCATTGAAATATATATCGAAACTTACTTGGAATGTTGCTTTCAAATGCTACTCATAACTCATCCTTGCCAAATTGGTAAATATTGTGCACTAACATGAAACTTAAAATACCTAACACTCACAATAACCTTGGATAAATATTAGTAAAGTATAAGAATAGATAGTGGATAAATAACATGAAAATCAACAAAAATTTTCAAATTCTTCGAGTTTTTTTATTTTATTTTTGTTATTATATGGGATTTACGATTGCCCCCCCCCACACTAAAGAACACAATGTCCTCATTGTGATAGATTTTATTAAAAAATTAAAAACTAAATAGGCAACTAACTAGTTTAAAAAAATATGAAAAAGAAAAGTAAAGAAAAAAGAAATCCCGTTTGTTGTGAAGGAGAATCCGGGGCCCATGTAACGATCGCGAAGGCCTGTCGCGATCGTGATTTCCTTCAAAATGGGAACAGAAGGTTTTGTTATATAACATCACGAGCACGATCTATAGTCACGTTCATGATCTTCTTCAATACTTCTAGTTCTTCAATTTTTAGACTTGGTACCTAGAAAACTAAGAAAAATAAACATATTGAATATAATTGCCCGTTCTTCGACAATTTGATCTCTAGAACGCACTTGCCTTCCCCGGCAACGGTTCCAAAAACTTGTTAGCCACTTTTCTACCAATAAGTTTAATAACTTTTTCGTAAAGATTTTGGCTATATATTAATGGTGCCAAAAATTTGTTCACGTAAACTAAGGTGTTGTCAATACCACTTATCAAGACAGAAAAATGATGATAACTACAAGTATACAGTTGCAATGTAGTTTTAAAAGATATCGATCTCATAAGGAAGGACCAGCTCTAAAGATAAACAAGGAAAACAAAATGAAGAAAATAAAATAAAATAAAATAATTTGAAGTTTTAGATAGGACGATTAGAATGAAGAATGGATAGATATATGTATGGAAGATTAGAGATTCTAATATATAGATTTTCCTCCAAAATAAGTATAGCAAAGAAAACATGCAAGTTCAACAAAGTTATTACATTCACTAAACTAATCTAACATAATCGATTCTAAACACTCAGATGTTCAATGATTCATAGTAGAGTAACACATGAAATGACTTTTCTAAATCTAGCACAAACGAATCAAGATAATTATATAAACCTAGACAATGATATTACTATGCTTAGTATGAGTCGCTCTCACATAGCCACATTTAGCAAGTTACCATTCCAAAAAGTTTGGCTCACTAAACAATGTTAAAACACAGATCCAGTGATTATACATAATCTCGTTAACCTTGAAACTACGCTTAAAATTAACTCCAAATCATATAACTTGATTAATATAAAAGACTTAACACGAAATATGCATTATGACGCATAGACATATCATAAACTTCTAAATACAAAAGTATAAGTAGAAAGCAAAGCAAAGTTGTAAGGTATGCAAGTGAAAGCTAAAGTTGATCAAACCGTATCCACTCTTTAATGGGAGTCGTCAATTCTCGCAATTCCTGCATCTGCTTTGAATTTGATCTCGGCCCCGTACAGAACCTCCGCTAGGGTGCTATTCTTTGTGAATATCGAACTAACGAATGTTGAAGAATGAAAACTTTAATTGATAAGTGATTTGCAAGTACACTTATACAATTGCTCGAATATGTAGAGAAATCTAGTGATCGAAACAAGGATTCGAATCACTTAAACATTTTCTCGCTAACACTTATGAACGTAGTGAAATCTAAATATTTTTTTCTCTCTATCTACACAAACACTATGCACTATACACCATCCCACACTCTCTACACTCCATTCTATGAAATTAGTGAGGATTGGAGACCTATTTATAGAGTTCAAAGGGTTGCGTCTATCCATGTGAAGAGTTGTGTCCATTGGCGAAAGATTGTATCACTTCATTATGATTGGTTGAGAAGCTTTAATCTAATCCACAATGGGAACCTTTTCATGATTGGTTGATTTCTTATAGGTGTCTTCTCATTTGTAGTTGATGGCAGTTGATCGCTCTTATTTAGCAGTTAGAAGTTAAGAAGATTTGACCTAAAAATTGTCGAAGTCATGATCGCAATATACAAGTCATGACCATGAATACTTATCTTGTAACTTTCTATTCTGAAGTATACAAGTCGTGACCATGAATGATTGTCGTGACCGTGAACTTTGTTTTTCTTCAAAATTCTTCTTGTAACTTTACCAATCTTTGACAGCTTCGATCCTTAGCCAAATCTTTACATTCCATGCATCTTTTCGCACCTTTTTCACTCTTTTTACATAGAATTCCACTTTAGATCATTTTACTCCCAAGCTTTACCTAGTATCTGCATTTGCATAAAAAACAATTACATACCACGTGAAATCTTTTATATAAAGTATAAAAATGACTTAAACTATAGTGCTTATTGTGTAAAAGTAATATGATAATAAGTGTAATTATACACTTATCAATGAATCATTGCCCCGTGTGGTCGAATGGTTCGGGTATTAGAAGTATACCCTTGAGGATTGGTAATGTAAAGTTTTGTAATAAGTTCGCCCCGTGTGGGCTTAGGTTCGGATGTCAGTAGGGACATCACATGATGTGGGAAAAATTTGTTTTGGGTAGGTATTTGCCCTGCTTGGGCCATGTGGTATGTGTGATTTCCCCGTGTGGGCTATGAGTTGGATATCAAGTGGACATCTCAAAGATGTTGTGTGGGATATATTATTACCCCTTATGGGTTAAGTGTCAAATGTCAAGTGGACATCTCAAAGATGATGTGTGGGATATATTATTTCCCCTTGTGGGCTAAGTGTCAGATGTCAAGTGGATATCACGTAGTAAAGGAAAGGTATGTTCACCCTATACAGGTTAATAGTAAAATGTCAAGTGCACATCTCACTGAAAATGGGTAAGTGATGTTTCATGATTCTAATTGATCCATGTTGTCCTAGGGTAACATTTTCTCAAGTGTCATCTAATCCTAAGTGTGTGTGACACTGATTTGGCATCATGATGATGAGAAGATGCAATGTTACATCGTTTTAATCATTATAAGTGTGTGCGTTCAAGTGTCTGCACTAAGATTTGTTGTTAGCATGGTATTTGTACAATGATAAGTAGTAAACACATAGCACACAGCATGTAACGTTCAATCTTCCAAACATATAACTCCCGCGTGTAGGGTTTTTGGCTAGTCTCTATCCTAAGTTTGTTTCATCTTAGTACCTTGAAGATACTAAGGAGTGCACCTGCAAGAAAAATATAATGCATGGTCATTTGCCGGGTAACACCCTACGGAAAATGCCTATGGCTTATTTACATGAGGTTTGTAAATGGATTGCTAATATAGAAGGTTCTTATTGCACTAAAATACACTCCTAGCCTCTCCCCAAATGGGTTCTAACGAGGGAGGTACATGCGATATGGCAACAAGTGCTCCACCCGCAGGGAGGTAGATTAGTACAAGAGAAAGCTTTGCGGTAATAGGGTACCTTAGACTTACGAGCTAATCCCCTCTATTGCAATGAGAAATTATGAATACGTCATAATTAAGAAAATATGGAATGATGTGATCAATAATTTTCTACACTTATCCAAAATCTAAAACCTTTAAAAAAAGTTTAAGAAAAATCCTCAGCAGAGTCGACACTGTGAGCGGACGACACGGAGCGATGGGCCAAGAGCGTGATGAGATGAGAGGCGCAGTCCACCGGGGTGTTTAAGTGAAAATAAAAATAGTACCAGGTCAGGGACCCGGAAAGTTTGGGTTGAGAAAGCGAAAACATTTTAGATCGGTCAAACCTGAATATGCCGTCTCTTAGTGTGGAGTCGCCACCTGGATTAGCTCTTCCAGGAATTAAAGTCTTGTAAGACTTAACGTCCGAGAGACAGCCCACTAAGACATAGAGTTTCGGGTTCGAGATAAGTTGCTTATTTCTTATTGGATCACATTATATTACATCCATAGAAAACCGTATTTCTTACTTCTGTATATTCGAACTTATGTCATTTTGAGGTTTGTAATGTATGATTTAACGTGCATGAGGAAAGCAATAAATCCATACATAAAGCGATAAATAAATGCGGAAAAGTAAAGATTAAGATTACAAAATCTCGGGGGATGTAACTGGCTGCTTAATCTATTAATTACATTTCCAAAAAAAAATTAAAATTGCGATACCCAAAGGGAAAATAAAATCCTAAACATACATCTAACCTACATCCACAAAGGTTAGTACATGGTACATGGAACAACATGAATATTTACACGTATGCTCGATTTAAGTTTGACGAGACCCGTGTGGCCTAATTAAAATATCGGCGGTTTAAAATTCTTGTTTTAGAATAAAACAATTTATTTTATTAACACGTATATTGCTCATTTTTATTTAGTGAAAATGTTTGCATTGAAATAATGTGTGGTCTGTTATCCGGGAATAATATTAATTCCCTTCCTTTCATAGTGGTATTCTAACATGTATTTCATAATTAAATAAATTAAAAAAATTAATCAAAAGAATAAAAGAAAGTTACATAATAAAATAATGACAAATAAATAAGTTAATAAAATATAATTTAAAGAAATAAAATAAATCCTAGGTCGATGACGAAAATTGAGTTCGTCACACTATTTAGGAGAAAAGAAAAATAAATAAAAAAATATAATGCACAGGAAAATGCAGCACTAGGAACTCAGAAGCTTATCTTTTCGTTGCAAATTCACGTCGACAAATTCCCTTGATCTTTAGAAGTACTCCTCGTTCGTTTTGATTTAATTTGTCTGAAAATATGTTATTTTAATTCTCAAAATATTCAAACTCAGACTCTAAATTTGTTTTAGGTCCGAGAATATCTGAGGATTTTTGAGAAAAAGATGAAAGAAATTGATTTAAAAGTAATTAAATCTGGAATCTAAACTTGTTTTAGACCCGAAAATAATCAAAGGATTTTAAAAAGAAAGATGAACAAAAGTCGTTGTAAAAAAAGCCAGAAGAACTTCGTCTACGTTTTCTAAAAATTTTTCCTATCTTTGTCAAGAAAAGTTTTTTTTTGTAAAATTTCTCCCCTTTAGGCTCTGTGTTCCAGACAGATATGGAACCCGATAACTCTAGATGATCAAATGGGCTTTCTAGCAAATGCATATGATCCCTCGATACTCGGAATGTCACATGCCTATGACTTGATCCAATCCTGCAGTAGTAACCAATACAATACACTCCTTCCATCAAGTTAAGTACCATTTAGTTCATTGAGCTCGGATTAAGTGTTAGCTCATGTAATAACCGTAGCTATCTTGGAATTAGACTTGTTCACGAAGAACACCACTCATCATAGTGTATCAAGATTGACTAGAAATCCATTATATCAATCTTATACTCTGATCAGAGGTTTATGAGTGTGTCTCTTCAATAAGAGGCTCTAAGGTACATCTCCCATTATATCACTCTATGAGGAGCGATGGATCCTATCTTGACTACTATGCTTAACAATATGTAATCATCACTATACCCGTAATCACCCAATCATCCTAATCGCTAGGGTATGAATAAGTATGACCTATAGCAACATATGCTAATCTGTTCGCTTCATTGAGGTCCAGTCTCAATGAAACTATGACTAGGGATATTTAGACTATTCATAGTAAAACATATGTGCAATTCTCATACCACATAGCTCCCACTATGTCCTTGCACTTTTAGACTATGAATTAGTCATGAACTTTGTCTTATCAATGCGCAAATATAATACCACATATATATGATACAAACGAGATACATAAATTAAACAAAAGCACTGATAAATAAAAAAGATGCCTTTAATAATAATAATAATAATAATCTGAAACTGTTTTTACATTATAACTAATTAAGATATATCGCCCTAACTGCCTCTAGGGCACATCATATCTAACAATTTCCCACTTGCACTAGAGCCAATTACCCATGTGCTTCATGCTATACTCATTAACTTGCTGGTCATGTTTAACCTGAGTCAATGGCTTTGTTAGCCTTCTGCTCCGATTGAGATGTATTCTAAGGTTATATCATTTCTAGCTACTTTCTCTTAAATGAGATGGTATTTTCTGAGTACATGTCCATTACTCTAACGAGACCATGGTTCCTTTGCTTGAGCAATAGCACCATTGTTATCGCAATAGGCTGCTTTTGGATTTACAATGCTGGACACCACACTGAGATCACCAATAAATCCCTTAAGCTAGAAAGCTTGCTTGGCTACTTCTAAAGTAGCTATATACTCAGATTCTATGGTTGAATAGGTAGTCGTATCCTGTTTGAAACTTTTCTAAGCAAATGCCCCTCCATTTAACATAAATACATATCTTGATTGGGACGTATAATCATCCTTGTCAAACTGAAAACTTGCGTTGGTGTATCCCTTCATAGAGAGATCACCTTCTCCATATACCAAAAACATATCCTTATTCCTACGTAAGTAGTTAAGGATAGTTTTAACGGCCATCCAGTACTTCTCACCTATGTAAGATTGAAATCTGCTCGTGATGCTCAACGCATGTGAGATGTCAGGTAGAGTGCATACCATAGCATACATGATGGATCTTATTGCTGAGTCATAGGTATTCCATTCATGCACAGTCTCTCCTTTTATGTTCTCATACACTTAGATTTATAAAGATTAATCCCATGAGACATTGGGAGATAACCCTTTCTTTACTACTCAAGGTTAAATCTAGTCAATACATTGTCTATGAATGTACTTCAAGAAAGATGTAACAACCTTCTGGATCTATCTCGGTAGATCTTTATACCAAGTATAAAATATGCTTCTCCAAGGTCTTTCATGGAGAACTTCTTTGACAACCATGACTTCACCATCTGAAGAAAAGGAAGATCATTTCCAATTATTAATAAGTTATCGACATATAATACAAGTAAAATGGCGCATTCTCACTAGCCTTCTTATATACACATGGCTCATTAGCGTCTGAAACAAAACCAATTTCTTGGATTGTCTCACTAAACTTAGTATTCTAACTCCTTGATGCTTGCTTAAGTCCATAAATGGACTTCTGCAACTTGCATACTTTCGGACCATCTTTGGATGTAAAACCCTTAGGTTGTGCCATATACACATCCCTATCCAGATTCTCATTAAGGAATGCCATTTTCACTTCCATCTACCAAATCTCATAATCATAATGAGTGGCGATAGCAAGGAGTATCCTGATAGACTTTAGCATGACCACCGATGAAAATGATTCATTATATTGTCAATACCTTCTTTTTTACTGTAACCTTTTGTAACCAGCCTTGCTTTATAGGTAATTGCATTACCATCCATGTCAGTTTTCTTCTTAAAAACCCACTAGCATATTGTTAGCTTAATCCCACTTGGAGTATCAAGTTCTAAACTTGATTTTCTTACATGGAGTCCATCTCTGACCTCATGGCTACAAACCATTTATCAGACTTTGAGCCTTCCATTACCTCCTTATAAGTCTTAGGCTCATCATATTCTAAAAGGAAGAGATGCTTCTCATTAGTGATGAGAAACTTGTATCGCTTAGAAGCGATTAGAGCCCGACCTGACTTACGCTATGTTAGTGTTATAATAGGTTATTCTATGCTTACACTTTCTTGTGTATAGGAATAATCAATTGATTATCTGTTTGATCTTCTTGGGTGCCTAACTCAAGATTGCTCCCACTAGCTTTCACAAGTATATGCACCTTCTCGAGGAATTGAGCATTTATAGAAACAAGTACCTTTTGTTCCTTGGGATCATAAAAGGTATAACCCATAGTCTCCTTAGGGTAACCCACAAATAAACACCTGTTAGACTTAACACCCAGCTTATCAGAACTTGTCCTCTTTACATAAGCAGGACATCCCCAAACTCTTAGGTGAGAAAGAACTAGTTTCATACCACACCACAATTCGTATGGTGTTTTATCAAATGATTTCGAGGGCACTCTGTTTAGAATTGTTGGTCTTAAATGGCTTAAATAAATAGTAGAGGGGGTGAATGCAGTTCTTGGTTTCTTTTTTGATTTGTAAAAATATTTTACCAAGTTAAGTTTTTAGATGCGTGCTGAGTACTTCATGTTGAGCTAGGTCTAAAAACTATAAACTGCTCAGCTTTGCTGACACAATTATTCTTCATTTGCTTGTTGATTAGTTTACTCAACTTGGATTGGTTTTTCAAGAAAAATAAATAACAAAGATAGAATGATGAAGAGATGAATGAGATAAAGGCAAATGAATAATGTTAGAACTTCAACACTTGAGATTTTATCCTAGTTTTCCACCTAGCCTACCTCTAGTCCCCAAATTCCTTTCCGAGCTTTAATCCACTAGTGATTTCATTCCTTCCTTAGGTGAAGAAGCCTTTACAGTGGGTAGACACAATTACAGAAAGTACATTTCTTTCTAACTACCACTCAATCCACAATTTGGGTACCCTTCCTAAACTATCACTCAGATTTCTAAAAGAAATTACAAACAAAGGATTTCAACTTATAAAATGTTGAATCCTTTACAAAGTTAAATCTAAAGTGATATTATCTCTATAACAAACAGATTTGGAATTTGATTATTTTCTATTACTTGATTTGGAATTTCTTGAAGCTGGAGTAATTGAATAGAGTTTAAGCTCTTAGAGAAATTCGAGGTGATTCACTAAGTTTGAATGTCTACTCTAGTCTTCTATTTATAGTTGAAGGTCTTAGAATTAACCATTGCAAACTTCTCATCTTGATAGCTCTTCAATATCTCTTCTCTTTAAATCTTTCAAATTTTCCTGTTGGAGATAAATTCCTGAATGCTTAGAGACAAAGATTTCAAATGTTGAAGCGCGAGATTAATCCATTATCCCAAATAGTCAAAAACTCATTTATCTTTAAGAAATCCATTCTGATAGAGATGTGCATGAGATGCAACATGGAATTCTACCATTCATTGACTTGCTGAAGTTGCAGAGTTGTGCGAAGACACTGAGAAACGACGCATCTCATATGATTCCTTTTATCTTGGACTTTAGTGAGGAGTCTCCAACATTCCGTACTGACACCTTGTGTTTGTGAATACCACTTAAATATCTTCTTTAATTTCAGCACTTTTTCTCCTGAAAAACATTAAAGCAATAATCTGTTTCTCATAGAAATCATTAGTAGCTGTAGAACCCAAGTTAATAGTACTTCACAGTACTTAAATGTTTTGGAAATAGAAAACTGGCTAGGATATTGAAATTAATTGAGTACTAAGTATACTCTTAATTAATGAAGCTGACTTGAGTTTGTCTAAGGGAAAACAACTCAGTTTGCTATGTAATTAATTAAGTTATAGCTTAGAGTAGGAAAAACTGAGTCTGTGCTGAGTACTACATAGTTTAGAAGAATATCAACTTAGATGAGCTAAGTTAGCTTTTATTAAGTAAAAGTTAAATTCATTGACACTTAGAGAATTAAATGACACCTATACTACTAACGTCTTATGTGAGAAACGGAATATTTCTTTGATGCTTTTCAGGTTAAACAGCACTGAAATTAATGAATATTTCTAGTGGTCCTCACAATTCAAAAAGGTGTCAGTACGAAATGTTAGAGATTCCCCACTAAAGTTAAAGATAAAAAGAATCCTCTAACATGCACCATTTTCTTAGTATCACAACGCATCTCTGCAAGTGTCAACAACATTAACCTATCATAAGAATCCACGTTGCACTTCGCGCGCCTCTCTCTTAATCTATTTTGCTTGAAGATAAAAGAGAATTTCTCAATGGGATTTTATCACGCCTCAACGTTCAAATTTTTATCTCTAAACATCCTTGAATCTCTCTCTAATGAGAAGATTTGAAAGATATGAAGAGAAGAGAAATTGAAGAACTACAAGGATGAAAAGTTTGCAACGGCTACTTCGCAAAGCTTCAAATATAAATAGAAGACAGAAGCAAACGTTCAAACTTGGTGAATCACCTTGAATCTCTTTAAGAGTTGGAACTCTGCTCAATTACTCACATCTTCAAGAAATTCTTCTTTCAAACAATCTATAAACAATCATTTCATAAATTTGTAATAGAGAGAATCAATTACTTAGATTTAACATTATAAGGATTCAACTTTGTTATAAGTTGAATTCAGTCTGCACTTTCATTTAAAATCTGAGTGTCAGTTTAGTAAGGGTACCCAAACTGATTTGAGTGGTAGTTAGAAAGAAAGGTACTTTTTATAAAACTATGTCTACCCGCTGTAAAGGTTGCTCCGCCTAAGTAAGGAATGAACAATAGTGGATTAAAGCTCGGAGAAGGAATCCGGGGACAAGAGGTAGGCTCGGGGCCAAACCAGGATAAATTAGGTTTTGAAGTTCTAAACTTAAGCTTTAGCTTTTATTGCACCTGTCTCATTCATCATTCTTTCTATCATTAATTATTTTGCTTGATAAACAAACCCGAGCTATAGAGTACTCAGAAAGTGATTAAAGATAAAATGTGCTAGCGAAGTTGAGCAGTTTATAAGTTTTTAAACTAACTCAGCACTCATCTAAAAACTTAACTTGGTTAATTAAATTTTTAGAATCATTAAAAGTAACCAAGATTCGCATTCACCCCCCTCTACGATTGTTACAAGCTGTCTAAGGAACAACAAGTGGTATTAGAGTAGTAGTTCAACTTATCGACTAATTATCTTTGAGTTAAGATCCATAAATGGCTTACAACAACTACAGTTGTGGCTCTAGTTAGGCAGTTCTCTTAAAAGAGGGAATTTCTATTACTAGGCCACCTCTTTTTTATGGTAATCGTTACATGTTCTGGAAAAATCGCATGAAAAATTTCATTCAATCGCAAAGCATGCAGGCTTGGCTCACGATCAAGCTTGGCCCTAGAGTTCCCACTGTTGTGAGGAATAAAGTGCGTGTTCTAGTAGATCCAGAGGACTACGACGATGTCGACCTGAGGCTTCTCAAGGAGAACACCGCAACGATTAACTACTTACACTGTGTGCTAGATCTTACCGAGTTCAAAAAGTTCTCAGGATACGATACATCACAAGAAATCTGGAAGAAATTGGAGATTACCTACGAGGGGATAAGGTCAAGGAGTCGAAGATCAATCTCATGTTGAGGGAGTATGAGATGTTCTCAATGGGTGCCAATAAGGGTATTCAAAGCATGAATACCAGGTTCAATAACATTGTTAATGAACTGAAGAGATTGGGAAAGAAGTTCACTAAAGAGGAGCTCATCAAGAAGATTCTACGCACTCTTACCTTAGAGTAGGACTCCAAGAAGAGCACTATTAAGGAGGCTCATGACCTAAAGACCTACACCTACGATGAGCTGATAGGCACCATGCTGACTCATGAGATATCTTTGAAGAAGTATTATGATGACTCCAAAAGGAGCCCATGCAAGGAAAGAGAGGGCAAAACCATTATCCTGAAAGATGATTCATTTGATGAGTCTACCAACTACGACTCTAATGAGAATGGCCCTTCTGACTAGGCATTTCAAACTCTTCATGAAGAAGGATAGGAAGTTCAACAAGAAGAAGTTTCTCGCTAAAACCAAGTCAACTCAGCACCAATGTGGAGCTGAGGAAGGACCCAAAAAGGAGCATAACAAAGACATCAAGTGCTTTGGCTGTGGAGAGAAATGCCATATTCAATCCAGCTTTCCTAAGGTAAAAAAGGATAGCTTCAAGAAGAGGTTTAACAAGAAGAATGAGGCACTTGTTACCACATGGAGTGACTCAGAAGAATCCTCATCATCTGATGAGGAAGCAACTGATTTAGCCAACCTTTGTCTCCTAGCCATTGAAGATCTAAGGGGTGAAGGCTCAGCATCTACTTCTGGTAGATTTCATCCCGATGCTGACTCTGAAGCTGAGCGGAATAAGGGAAAAGATCCTCAAGCTAAAGTACACTCTGAAATTCCCTTATCTATGGAAGAATTCTCCTAGGTACTTTTTGATGTTATGAAATTGACTAATAAGTCGATGAAAAACATCAAAGAGCTAGTGAGAAGATGTGAAGATTTGGAAGACACTGTCGCTTCCTTATCTCTTGATATTTGCTTTCTTCAAGAAAAAGCTGAGTATCAAGATTGTTCAAACATCAAGCTCACTAAGTAATTAGATGAGTTGACTGCTAAGGTAATAGCTTGAAAGAAGAAGTAGGATCCTTCTCCAGCTAACAGTCATCCTCCGAGTAACCAAACTAGCAATTCTAAGAGGAAGAATTCCTCTAAAAAGAAGAAAGCAAGCCATACCAAAGAAAAAATGGTGTGTGGTTTTTGCGGAAAAGCTGGACATGCCACAGTAATGTGTAGGTATAAAAATGGTTACTATGATGAGTACAACTGGGGTAATTTAAGCACTGCTAACAAGGGAGGACCCAACTTGAAACATGGGTAACTAAGAAAATGTAACTATTTTGCAAGAGAGCATTAGATTTGCTGATGACTCTTTAATGTGGTATGTGGATAGCGGATGCTCAAGGCATATGATGATACATGAAAGCTAGTTCATCTCATTAGAGTGCAAAAGAAATGGAAGTGTCAATTTTGGAGATAACCAAAAAGGTAAGATTGTGAGCTGTGGCATTGTCGATGTCTCTCCTTCAATCGAAGAGGTTTCTCTAATCAAAGGTCTGAAGTTCAACTTGCTTAGTGTAGCCCAGCTTCGTGACAAAGGTAGAAAGGTTACATTCAACTAAGAAGGCTGTTCAGTAATTGATTGTAAGACTGATTCTACTATTCTCTTTGCTCCTCGAATTAATAATGTATATATAATTGATTTTTCCCAGGCTCCACTAATGTGTGTCTTGTATCTAAGGAGGATAATTCATAGCTTTGGCATAGAAGGATGGGTCATATAAATACAAAAATTCTATCCAAACTAGCAAAAAAGCAATTAGTTGTAGGTTTGCCCAACATCAGCTTTGAGAAGGATAAACTATGCTCATCTTGCCAGCTAGGTAAGTAAGTTAAGAAATTTTTTAAGTCAATAAATCACATAGTAACTAAGCAATTATTGGAGCTCCTCCACATAGATCTTTTCGACCCATTTTAGCCTATGAGCATTGGTGGTTGTGGATGACTTCACGAGATTCACTTGGGTAGTCTTGTTGAGTTGCAAAGATGAGACATATGAATCTTTTGTCAAGCTCAGTAACCAGATAATGAAAAAATAGGAACTAAAATTAGTAGAATCCGAAGTGATCATGGATGTGAATTCGAGAATTTCCATTTCGAAGAATTCTGTTTAGCCCATGGAATTGACCACAATATGCCTCAACAAAATGGGGATGTAGAAAGGAAGAATAGAACCATAGTTGAAATGGTTTGATCCATGCTGAGTGATAACAATCTACCAAAGTACTTTTAGGGAGAAGCTGTTAACATAGTGTGTTATATCTTGAATCTGGATTTAATTCGCCCAATTCTAGAGAAAACACCCTATGAATTTTAGCAAAGCGCGAGCCTAAGATTGGTCATCTCAAATAATTTGGTTGTAGGTGCTTTATTCTTAACACCAAGGAGCATCTAGGTAAGTTTGATCCTAAGTCTGATAAAGGTATCTTTCTGGGATACTCAACTAACAACAGGGCATATAGAATATATGTCAAAAGAATTGGCCTACTAGAGGAGTCTATGCATGTAGATTTCAATGAAATTAATAATGCAGATAGATGTCCATCTGATGAAGATGGAGAACCCCAGAGAGATTAGAGTTCATCGCAACCATCCTCTAGATAGTATAGTTGAGATGTTCATAATCCACTGATGATGTGAGGTAGCTCAGCAGAATGATGAGTCATCCAACATTAACTTCATTGATCAAACCCAAGAAGTTCGAAGATGCAGAAGGAGATGATTATTGGATGATTGTTTGCCACTTTTCTACTGATAAGTTTAATAACTTTTACGCAAAGAGTTTGGCTAAATATCAATGGCACCAAGAACTTGTTCACATGAAATATAGGTGTTGTCAATACTCCTTATCATATAGAAAAATGATGATAACTGCAGGTATAAAGTTGCGATGTAGTTTTAAAAGATATCGATCCCACAGGGAAGGGCTAGTTATAGAGATCAACAAGGAAGATAAGATAAAAAGAAAATAAAATAATTTATAGTATTTTGGATAGGAGGGTTAGAATGAAATATGAGTAAATATAGGTATGAAAGAATAGAGAATCTAAATATATAGATTTTCCCTATAAAATAAGGAAAGCAGAGAAAACATGCAAGTTCAACAAGGATGTTACGATTCACTAAACTAATATAATATACTCGATTCTAAATACTCAGATGTTCAATGATTCGCCACAGAGCAACACATGAAAATGGCTTTTCTAGATCTAAAGCAAACGAATTAAGACTATCATATAAACTTGGATAACATCAATACTATGCTTAGTACGGGTCACTCTCACATAGCCACATTTAGCAAGTTACTATTCTAAAAATGTTGGCTCACTAAACAACGTTATATCATAGATCTAGTGATTATACAAGATATTGTTAACCCCGAAACTACTCTTAAAATTAACTCCAACGCATATAACTTGATTAAAATGAAAGACTTAACACGAAATACGCATTATAACTCATAGACATATCATAAACTTCAAAATAGAAAGTATAAATAGAATGCAAAACAAAGTTGTAAGGTATGCAAGTGAAAGCTAAAGTTGATCAAACCGTATCCACTCTTTAATGGGAGTCGTCAATTCCCTCAATTCCTGCGTCTGCTTTGAATTAGGTCTCAGCCCATACAGAACCTCTGCTAGGATGCTATTCTTTATGAATATCGAACAAATGAATATTGAAGAACGAAAACTTTTATTGATAAGTGATTTACAAGTACACTTATACAACAATCGCT
>CATIWQ010534639.1:0-25835 GCA_949673415.1 Euphorbia schlechtendalii
TTTACTTTTACGCTTCCCTAGTTATCTTTAGACCAGGTTCCTTCCCTGTGGGTTTGATATCTTTTAAAACTACATCGCAACTGTATACTTGCAGTTATCATCATTTTTCTATGTGGTAAGGGGTATTGACAACACCTACATTTTATATGAGAACAAGTTTTGGGCACAGTTAATAGCCAACAGTTCACAAGATTTTGGAACCATATTTGATTAAACTTATCAGTAGAAAAGTGGCGAACAAGAAGGTGATCTCTATGTGAAGGGATACATCGACTTGAGTTTTCAGTAGGAAAGGGATGGTTATATGTCCCAGTCAAGATATGTGTTTATGTTAAATGGAGGGGCAATTGTTTGGAAAAGTTTCAAACAGGATACAACTACCGATTAAAAAACAGAATCTGAGTATATAGCTGCATTAGAAGTAGCTAAGCTAGCTGTCTAGCTTAAGGAATTTATTGGTGATCTCGGTCTGGTGTCTAGCATTGTAAATCCAATAGCGGTCTATTGCGATAACAATGGGGCTATTTCTCAGGCAAAGGAACCACGATCTCGTCAAAGAAACAGATATGTACTCAAAAAATACCATCTCATTCAGGAGATAGTAGCTAGAAACGATATAAGATTATAATAAATCCCAATGAATCAAAGTCTAGCGGATGGGCTAACAAAGCCATTGACTTAAGTTAAACATGACCAACATGTTAACGAGTATGGCATGAAGCACATGGGCAATTGGCTCTAGTGCATGTGGGAGATTGTTAAACATGATGTATATCTTAGAGGCAATTGGGGTGATATATCTTAAATAGTTATAATGTACAAAATGTTTCAGATTATTATTATTAATAATAAAGACATATTTGTTATTTATCAGTGCTTTTATTTTATTTATGTATCTCGCTGGTATCATATATATGTGGTATTATATATGCGCATTGATAAGACAAAGTTTGTGACTACTTCATAGTGTAAAAGTGTAAGGATAAAGTGGGAGCTATGTGGTGTGAGAACTAAACATACTTGTTACTATGAATAGTTTAAATATCCCTAGTCATGGTTTCATTGAGACTGGACATCAATGAAGCAGAAAGACTAGCATGTGTAGGCTTACACTTGGATTAGATCTAAGAAGCCGATCTCATGAGCTGAAGGTGGTACCTTGAGTTAACACATGAATGTATTGGGGTAATACATTGGAGACTGCTATAAGATAGGTACTCAAAAATAACTATATCCATGTGTTGGTGTCATGTCTTATTGCAGTAGTTGTACAAGTATCCTCACACCTGAGATACTGGTTATCTTATGTAGGAGTTCCTATACTTTAGGTCATACTTATTCTTAACCTGGTAATCAAGATGACACGGGTGATTACGAGTATAGTGATGATCACATGTTGGTAAGTCGAGTAGTCAAGATGGGATCCATCGCGCCTGATATAGTGATATAATGGGAGATGTACCTTAGGGCCTCTTGTTGAAGAGACACACTTATAAACCTCTGATCAAAGTGTAAGATTGATAGAATGGGTTTCTAGTCAATCTTGATACATTATGGTGAGTGATGTTCTTTGTGAATAAGTCTAATTCTAAGATGGATACGGCTATTACATGAGCTAACACTTAATCCAAGCTCAATAAACTAGATGGTACTTAACCTAATGGAAGGAGTATATTATATTGGTTACTACTGTAGAACCGGATCAAGTCACAGGCATGTGACATTCTGAGTATGGAGGGATCATACAACTTTACTCGAAAAGCTCATTTGATTGTCTGGAGTTATCGGGTTCCATATCGATCTGGAACACATAGCCTAAAGGTTCCTGGATGGGAAGTCAAGTTAAGGTTAACCACTAGCGACTCTATACTTTGGGATCCTATGAGGTCACACACTTTGGGTCTTTACCGGACTGAGTAAAGAACCTAAAGATTGTGTCTTTACTGAGAATATTTAGGTTGTCGAATTCATTGAAGGAATCATTAATTAGTTGAACCAGAATAATAATTAAAAGGATCAAAGGAGAAAATTGGGAAAGTTGCATAAGGCAAAGAAAGGGAATTTTTCCCGTTACGAGTGGGGTAAAAAAGAATATAGGTTTTTCGGAGTGGGGCCTGCGTGGATGCCTCGCAAGCTAGAAAGTTAACGGGTCCCTAGCGCCTAGGCGCTAGCAGGCAACAGGCCCACTTGGCGAGCCCAGCTTACGGTGCAAGGCAAGCTCATTAGGGCTTACCATGCAGGCGGCGCACAACCCGCCTACACAGGCTGAGCGCGCGGAGTCAGAGCTTCGCATGCCGACTCGCATGTTGGGTTGGATTTTTCCCATCCACATTGCTTTTTGAGGGTAGTTTTTGAATCCCCTCCTCCCATAAATAGGCCTCCCATTCTCCTTTCTTTAGTACTTCAACTCAGCATTTCTCTCTAAGTTCGACATCTTTTCTTTGTGAGATTTTACAAGATCCTCCAAAAGTTTCTCTAAGCGACAAAGAATTCTTAAGAAGGCTCTTTCTATTTTAAAGTGAGCCTTCTTCTTAATTAATATTTTCGGTTTGGTCTTCGAGCTATCTAGCAGCTACTATCTACCAACAGGTTCTACCTCAATGGTGGTTTTGGTTGATGAAGATCCGTGTGGATCAATCATAGAGGTTATCCTAGTTTGGAGGCTAGTACCAACGGAGTTCTACCAAATTGCTCTAAGGGAATGCCACATCCAAAAGAGAGAATCACTCATCAACTGGTAAAGTTCCTAACTTAGATGCTAGGTTTCTTTTATAAGTCATATAAAACTATTAGCATCTATGGAACATTTCAACTTAGATTAGATCAATCATGGCATGCTTAAGAGATCTTTTAGGTTAATTTTAAGTTTTGAAATTCCATCTTGCAAGTTTGCATGTTCAATTACTATCTTGATTAACTAGCAGATGTCTCTTCATCAATCAAAGAGGTTTCTCTGGTCAAAGGACTCAAGTTCAACTTTCTCAGCCTAGCCCAGCTTTGTGACAAAGGTAGGTAGGTTACGTTCGATTCAGTAGGTTACTCACTTATTGATTATAAGATTGATTCTTCTATACTCTTTTCTCCTAGAGTCAATAATGTGTACATGATTGATTTATCCCTAGGCTCCTCTAATGTCTGTCTTGTGTCTAAGGAGGATAAATTCGTGGCTTTAGCATAGAAGGTTGGGTTATATAAACATGAACATTTTATCCAAACTGGCCAAAAAGTAACTAGTTGTGGGTTTACCCAGTATCAGATTCAAGAAGGATAACTTTGCGCGGCTTACCAGCTCGGTAAGTAGGTTAAGAAATTATTTAGGTAAATTAATCATGCAGTAACTAAGCGGCTGTTGGAGCTCCTCCACCTAGATCTTTTCGTCCCAGTACAACCTATGAGCATGGGTTGTGAGAGATTCTTGTTGGTGGTTGTGGATGACTTCACGAAACTCACTTGGGTAGTCTTGTTGAGTAGCAAAGATGAAACATATGAATCTTTTGTCAAACTCAGTAATCGTATAATGAGTGAAATGGGAACTAAAATCAGTAGAATCTGAAGTGATCGTGTACGTGAATTCGAGAATTTCCATTTCGAAGAATTTTGTTCAGCACATGGAATTGAGAGCAACTTTTCTGCTCCTTATACTCTTCAACAAAATGGGGTTGTAGAAAGGAAGAACAGAACCATAGTTAAGATTGCTCGATTCATGTAGAGTGATAACAATCTACCAAAGTACTTTTGGGGAGAAGCTATTAACACAGCCTGTTATATCTTGAATCAGGTTTTGACTCACCCAATTTTAGGGATGACACCGTATGAGCTTTGGCGAGGGCGTAAGCCTAAGATTGGTTATCTTAGGTGCTTTATTCTTAACACCAAAGAGTAGCTAGGTAAGTTTCATCCAAAAGCTGATGAATGTATCTTTCTGGGATACTCAACTAACAACATGGTATACAAAATATATGTCAAATGAACTGGCCTACTAGAGGAGTCTATGCATGTAGATTTTGATGAAACTAACAATGCAGATAGACGTCCATCTGATGAAGATGAAGGCGTAACCTAGCAATCAAATCAACTCAGTATGCCACTCTCTATACTTCCAACCAAGCACAAGAACTAGATTTTGAGGAAGTTAAAGAAGAGGATGATCTTTCAATCAATTTCAACGATGAAGAAGCTCAACCTCCACCTCAGCAACCAATCGCAGATCCTCCAGCTCATGATCCGAGTCTACCAAGGGAGATTATAACTCATCACAACCATCCACTTGACAACATTGTTGATGAAGTTCATAATCCAATCATGATGCGAGGTAAGATCAGTAGGATGATGAGCCATCTAGCGTTCATCTCATTGATTAAGCCCAAGAAGTTTGAAAATGCAGAAGGAGATGATTACTGGATGATCATGATACAAGGGGATCTGGATCACTTCAAGCGCAATGATGTTTGGGATCTAGTTCTAATGCCTAAAGGAAAATCAATAATCGATACCAAATGGGTTTTCAAGAACAAGCTTAATGAAGATGGCATTGTTGTCAGGAACAATAATCAGCAAGAAGGCATCGATTATGATGAAACTTATCCTATAGCCTGATTTAAAGCTATTCAAATCTTGTGTGCTTTCGTATCCCATATGAATTTCAAATTGTTTCAAATGGATGTTAAGAGTGCATTCTTGAATGGATTCATTCAAGAAGAAGTCTACATTCACCAGCCTCTAGGCTTTGAAGATCCGAAGAATTCTGAGCATGTCTTCAAACTGAAGAAAGCTCTCTACGGATTGAAGCAAGCTCCAAGAGCATGGTATGTGAGACTGACCAATTTTATAATCAACAAAGGCTATGAAAGAGAGAAAGCAGATACAACTATATTTATCAAACGAAGGAAAGAAGATGTGTTGTTAGTCTAAATTTATGTCAATGATATCATTTTTGGAGCAACTGATGAGAAGCTGTGCAAAGAGTTCAGCAAGCAGATGAAGAGCGAGTTTGAAATGTCAATGATGGAAGACCTCAACTTTTTCCTTGGACTTCAAATCAAGCAGAGTGAAGATGGAATCTTCATCAGTCAATAAAAGTATGCTAAAGAAGTTCTGAAGAAGTTTGATATGGAACATTGGAAGCAAATGTCCACTCCTATGGCCACTAATACTATCTTAAATAAGGATGAGACTGGTAAACCAGTAGACAAAAAGTTCTACATAGGGATCATCAATTCTCTTCTTTATCTTACAACTAGTAGGTCTAAAATCCAGTATGATGTGTGCTACTATGCTAGTTGTCAAGCTAACCTCAGAGAATCTCATTTGGCACCTATAAAGAGGATTCTCTAGTATTTGTAAGGCTCTTTTGATATAGGTCTGTGGTATCCTAACAGTACTGATTTCACTCCAAGAGGATTCACATATGCTGACTATGGAAGAGACAAGCTCGATAGGAAAAGCACCACAGGAGCAGTTCAATGTTCTAAGGTAGCTTACCAGTATGGTTAACCCCATGTGATGAAAAATCAAGAAATTTGGCTAAGTGTTGAAGGGAAAATCTTAACTTAACCAAATGAGGTAACACGTATTTAAGACCTTCTATATTTTAAAGTAACTCTTTGAGATTTGGTTTCGCACTTAAAATAAAAAAACCCACGTTTTTAAAAGACATGCTATTGAATTGGAACCTTCCACTGTTATACTCACCGTTTTACTAAGTTGGTGAATCAAGTGTTAATCTCAAAGTTGATTTTGATCTTTTCATTTGCGAGCGCCACGTATCACTCAAGATGAGAATTACCTATAAAAGCTGAAAGGAGATGAAGAGAGAGGTTACTTAATTTTTGAATCCTAATCATTTTTCTCTACAAAAATACTAATCTTTTCTCTACTCTCAAACCCTTTCATCTACAATGGCACTTACCAAAAGAACTTTGAAACTCCAAGACGAATCAAGGAAATAGATGTTTGTGCATATCGACGGTTCATGGCATAGGATTGGTTTTCTGTCTGGAACTGTATTCATCAAAGTGGAGTAGGCTGAAGACTTGGATTTCAGTCTAGTGTTTGAAGTGAACTATAAAAGTCTTCTTCTCAATCGGTTCATGCATAAAGTCATCAAGCAATAAAACCTCAGCCAGCTCCATCTTCTTGAACGCCCCGTTATTAAAAGCCTCATCAAGGGGTTTTACTTTACTCTCTACATAATTGAGGGTTTTGAAGACATCCTAATGGTTGAATTCAACAATGTCTCATTCTTTATCTAGGCCAATTTGGTGGGTAGCTTGTTGAACATGCCTTTGAAAGGTAATGTGCTAAGAAGAACTAGAGATGAAGAGGCGGTGGTTGTACTAGCAGATTGGGAGCTTCCCTCAAACTATGGGTCTGGAGAAATTGCTATGTTGGGAATGAGCTGGGAGGCGAGAGCTTACCATGAGCTTCTCGTGAAGATGTTGTTACCCAAGATGGGGTCGCTAAGTAGTTGCACCTACTTCTAGAGGTGTGTGGTCTACCATATGGTAGAAGGCAAGCAACTCAATTGGCCAGTGTTACTTATGCATCACTTGACCAAAGTTACCACAGTCTACCATTACGGTTACCTCATTACTAATCTAATGAAGATAGTGAGGTTAGACATAGCTCTGTTCTTGGATTGCCCTAGAGAGATGGTTATTCCAATGAAAAAGGTGTTGCATATGCCTCATTTCAGCAAGCTGAAGTATAAGCTAGTTTACACCCGATATACCAAGGTTAGAGACCTCAAGCTGATGAAGGCTAGAGTAGAACCAATTATGTTCCTAAAAGCTGTGCTGAAGGAGGATGAAGATGCATTTATAGTAGATTTTTAAGGATCTAATAAGGAGACCAATGAGGATGTTCCTCTATCTGCTCAACTAGAGCAGCTCCCAACAGTCGCTTCCACAGCTTCTTCTCCCAAAGGAAAAGCTGGCTCTCAAAGAGTAAGAGCTAGCCCAGTAAAAGAAAGGGAAGGATTCATGCCTGCCCAACCACAAGCTACGCAAAGAAAGACCCTAAAGTTGAAAACTCGCACTCATAAGGAAGATGAGGTGAAGCAATGGGCTGAAGAGGAGGATGATGCTAAGGACAAGGAAGAAACTTTGCTCTAGAGAAAGCACAAGCTAGAGGCGACTGAAGTAACTGAGGAACAATGGACCTCAAAAAAAGGCAAAGAGGACCCTGAAACCTTCAATCTAGATGCAGCAGCCCATGTGGAGGAAATTATTTCCAAAGTAAAGGGTACTCAGTGAAAATGCTCTGCCACCACTCACCCTGTCAAGCGCAATATCCAAGTGGTGAGCAGCAATGAAGAGGATATTGGTGAAGATTTGGAAATTATATACCAGGAAGAATCTGCTCTTCCTGAGGCTAACATTCCTAACCCAACTTCCACTCAGCCTGAGTCTTCTTCTACTCAACCTGAGTTACCTGAGGCTGACCCATCCTTGGGTTAATCAACCAACCCCTAGGTGCCACTAAATCCTACCCTAATTTCTTCTGTAAATCCTAACTCCACTTCTCTCATAAATTCTTCCATTCCCACTCATGTATATTTTGAAATTCCTTCTATTCATGTAAATTCTTCTAGAAATACCCCAACTTCTTCTTCCCACACTTAAAACACCTCTTCTCCTCCACCAAATACTGAAACCACTATAAATCCTTCCCTTGTAAAACCTAAACCTAATCCCATTTCTTCAATTGTATAAATTTATAAATCAACCATTTCTTCACAACCATCCACTACCCCCTCAAAATCCTCTGGATAGAGAAGAACCTGACATTGAGAACTCCTCTCATCATGGAAAAGTAAGCAAAGAAGGTGCCAAGGTAAATTTTATAGCCAATGAAGCATCTCCTTCCAGTAGCAAGCCAGTCCAAGAGGACTTGGTTGATACATCTATCTTGGTTCAGATTAGAGAGCTCTCAAGGAAGAAATTTCTTTCTCTAAAAACTGACGATGAGTTAGATAGAGCAGTAAGCCGTGTGCTGCTGTCTCAAGAATTGACAGACTTGTTCGCTAAAAGCAAGGCTAAAAATTCTAGAGTTCGAGGAACATTCAAGTATACCATTTGAATCTCTTTACTTTGAAGAGTTCGAAAAGATTCAGGGGAACTTGTTTATAATTTGCAACCACCTGGTGAAGGAGAGCACCAAAATTTAGTGGATAAGATGGCTCAAATCTAAAATAGGTTGTCTGATTCTGCAGCACAGCTCAACGTAACTGTCTGGTTTATTCCTACGCCTACTATTGTCACTAACCTGGTGGTAGGAAAGATAAAGAGTATCATTGATGCTACTCTTGAGAAATTGATGCTGGTTAATCAAGATAGTAATTGAACATGCAAACATTGAAAGATGGAATTTCAAAACTTAAAATTAGCCTAAGTATCTTTGAAGCATACCATGATTGATATAATCTAGGTTAAAACGTTCCATATATGCTTTTAGGTTTATGAAGCTTATAAAATAAACCTAGCATCTAAGTTTAGAGCATTACTAGTTGATGCATGCTTTCCCTCTTATGCTGACATTGTTCTCTTAGAGCAATTCGACAGAGCTTCATTAGCACAAGCTTCCAAACTAGGAGAGCCTCTATGATTTATCCACACGGATCTTCACCGACTAAAACATCGTTGAGAAAGAACCCATTAGTAAACAGCAGCTGCTAGATTGCTCAAAAACCAACTCGAAAGAAAACAAGAAGGCTCACTTTAGAAAGAGCCTTCAAAAAGAATTCTTTGATTGTTTGGAGAAACTTCTAGAGGATCTTGCACAAAAAAGGAACATAATGTTGAACTCAGAGAGAAAAGCTAAGCTGAAGAATTATTTTCGTCATTGTGAATAAAGAGAGGAACTGGAGGCCTATTTATGGGGAAAAGGGGAAGTGTTAAACTCCCCCTAAAAATCTATGTGGTATGGAAATATTCCCATCAAGTTAAGTACCATCCAAATCATAGAGCTCGAATTAAGTGTTAGCTCATGTAATAGCTATAGCTATCCTAGAATTAGACTTGTTCACGAAGAACACCACTAAACCATTATGTATCAAGTTTGACTAGAAGCCCATTCTATCAATCTTATACTTTGATCGAAGGTTTATGAGTGTGTTACTTCAACAAGGGGCCCTAAGGTACATCTCCCATTATATCACTATATCAGGAGCGAAGGATCCCATCTTGACTACTCGGCTTACCAACATGCGATTATCACTATACCCATAATCACTCGTATCATCCTAATCGCCGGTGTATGAATGAGTATGACCCAAAAGTGTGGTAACTCCTACACAAGGTAACCAGTATCTTAGGTTTGAGGATACTTGTAGTGCTACTATAATAAGGCATGACACCAACACATGGATACAATTATTTTCGAGTGTCTTTCTTATAGCGATCTCTAATGTATTACCTTAATACATCCATGTGTTAACTCAACGTACCACCTTCAGCTCATGAGATCAATTGCTTAGATCTAATCCAAGGAGTAAGCCTACTGGTGTTAGTTTGTCCACTCCATTGATGTCCAGTCTCAATGAAAATGTTACTAGAGATATTTAGACTATTTATAGTAACACGTATGTACAGTTCTCACAGCACATAGCTCCCACTATGTCAACACACTTTTACGCTATGAAGTAATCATGGAAATTTTCTTATCAATGCGCATATACATATTTAATACTATTCATATATAATACCAGCGAGATGCATAAATAAATAGAAAGAACTGATAAGCAACAAAGATGCCTTAATTATTATTAATAATAATTCGAAACCATTTGAATATTATAACTAATAAAGATATATCATCCAAATTGCCTCTAGGGCATACATCATGTCTAACAATCTCCCACTTGTACCAGAGCCAATTGCCCATGTGCCTCATATCATACTCGCTAACATGCTGGTGATGTTTAATTTGAGTCAATGGTTTAGTTAGCCCATCCACTAGATTCTGATACGTTAGGATGTATTCTAAATTTATATCTTTTCTAGCAACCATCTTCGAACTGAGATAGTACTTTTTGAGTATACTTTCGTTTCTATGATGATAACAAGGTTCCTTTGCTTGAGCAATAGCCCCATTGTTATTGAAATATACGGCTATTGGATTTACAATCCTAGACACCACACCGAGATCAATAATAAATCCCTTAAGCCTGATAGCTTGCTTAGCTACTTCAGAAGCAGCCAAATACTCAGATTCTGTGGTTGAATCGACAGTGGTATCCTACTTGAAACTTTTCCAAACATATTCCCCTCTATTTAGTATAAACACATAACCTGATTGGGATTTTTAATCATCCATGTTAAACTGAAAACTCACGTCAGTATATCCCTTCAAAGTGAGATCACTCCATATACTAAAAAACATATCCTTAGTCCTACGTAAGTACTAAAGGTTAGTTTTAACGGTCATCCTTTACTTCCCACCTGGGTTAGATTGAAACCTACTCGTGACGCTCAACGCATGTGAGATGTCGGGCCGAGTGCATACCATAGCATACATGATGGAGCCTATCGATGAGGCATAGGATATTCCATTCATGTGCAGTATCTCCTCTTGTGTTCTCGAACACTTAGATTTAGAAAGGTTAATCTTGTGAGACATTGGGAGATAACCCTTTCTTGATTACTCAAGATTAAATATAGCAAAAACCTTGTCTATGTATGTACTTTGTGAAAGACTTAGCAGCCTTCTGGATCTATCTCGGTAGATTTTTATACTGAGTATAAAAGCTGCTTCTCCAAGGTCTTTCATGGAGAACATCTTTGACAACAATGACTTCACTATCTAAAGAAAAGGAATATCGTTTCCTATTAATAATATGTCATCGACATATAATATAGGGAAAATAATCGTACTCCCACTAACCTTCTTATATACACAAGGCTCATTACCGTTTGACACAAAACCAATTTCTCGGATTGTCTCGTCAAACCTAATATTCCAACTCCTTGATGCTTTCTTAAGTCCATAAATGAACTTTTGCAACTTGCATACCTTTGAGCCATCCTTGGATGTAAAACCCTTGGGTTGCGCTATAAACACATCCCTATCCAGATTCCTGTTAAGGAATGTTGTATTCACATGCATGTGCCAAATCTCATAATCGTATTGAGCTATAATGGCAAGGAGTATCATGATAGACTTCAGCATAGCCACTAGTGAAAAGGTCTCATCATAGTTAATGCCTTCTGTTAGCGGATGACACGGAGCAATGGGATGAGAGCCCGCGAAATGAGAGGCGCGGTTTACCAGGGTGTTTAAGTGAATATAAAAATGTGCCAGGTCGGGGACCCAAAAAGTTTAAAAGAGAGAGCGAAAACATTTTAGATCAGTCAAATTCGAATCTGTCGTCTCTTAGTATAGAGTCGCCACCTGGATTAGATCTTCCAGGAATTAGAACCCTGTGAGGCTTAATGTCCGGAGGACGGCCCACTAAGACACAGAGATTCGATTTCGGGATAAGTTACTTATTTCTTATTGGATCACATTATATTACATCTATAGAATACCGCATTTCTTAATTGTGCATATTCGCACTTATGTCATTTTTGAATGATACTGTATGATTTAACATGTATACGGTAAGTAGTAAATCCATACATAAAGAACTAAATAAATGCGAAAAAGTAAAGATTAAGAATTACATAACCTCGGGGGATGCAACCGCCCGCCTAAACTATTAATTACATTTCTCAAAAATAATTAAAATGCAATACCTGAAGGGAAATAAAACCTACTCATACATCTAACCTGCATTCACAAAGGTTAGCATAGGGTATATAACACAACATGAATTATTACACATATGCTCGATTTGATTTTGGCAAGGCCCGTGTGGCCTAATTAAAACACATTGATGATTGGAAATTCTTATTAGAAATAAAATGATTCATTTTATTTACAAATATGTTGATTGTTTTTATTAGTGAAAGTGACCGCATGGTAAAATGTGAGGCCTGTTATCCGGCAATAATTTTTTATTCCCTTTGTCGGGGTAATCTAACAAGAATTTTCATAAATAGAAAATAAGAAGAAGAATAAATATTACACCGATATTTACATAACAGAATAAATCAAAATTATTCTTAGGTCATCATTTAGAATAAATTGAAACATGAAAAGAAACACGAGATAGAGCAACTCTAGGAACTCAGGGGCTTACCCTTTCAGCATGAATCCACTTCGGCGTATCCATAAGATCCCCGGGAACGTTGTTCATTTTTTAGTTATGTTTGTATGGAAAATAAATGTTTATTTATCCAAAAGATAGTCAGACCGGGTTCTAAATTTGTTTTAGACCCGAGAATATCTAAGAATTTTAGAAGAAGAATAAGAAGAAATAGAAGAAAGTTGATTTGAAAATCAAAAGGTTTCGAGATCCAAACGTGCTTTGGATCCGAATATATTAGAAGGAACTTTTGAGGGAAAATATTTTCGTAACTTTTCTTGTTGTTTTTCTTGAGAAAATAAAACTTTTTTCTGAAATTTTCCTCCCAGAATACTGAAAATTCCATGAATATTTATAGGGGAATTTTCTCGAAAAATCCAAATTTAATTTTCGGCGAGGGTGGCGAGGCTTGCCGGAACTCTGGCGAAACCGGTCTTGTGGTTTCCAGATTTTTTTTAAATTTATTTTAAAATTTAATTTTTTTTAAAAAATATTTTAAATAAATTAATTTTCACCAAAATCTAATTATTAAAGTCTTAAAAAATTAACTTAAGTCCTTAAATTGGCGACGAGGAACATTCCAATTCGGAGATCTTCATATACATGAAAATTGTGTAATTCAAGATTAAAATCCAGAAAAGCCATCATCATTGAACGCGTGTGCTAGTACAAAATCCCGTGCTCACAACTGCCCCTTGTGTGATCATCGCTAGTTGTATAACTAATATAATCACATGAAATGGAGCGGACGGATTGAGAACATACCTAACCGGTGTGGTTGGTGACTTCTTTTCCCTCGATTGGTGATGACTTGTGCCTTCCTTTCTGGCATCATATTCTCATAGGATTGTCCCTTTCTTTCTTCGAAATCCCTTGGTGCTTGATGCCCCTAGCAGGCGGATCAACCGTTCCTTTCTGCGGCGTCCCTGTAATAGTTGGTAACTATTTCCTTTTTCAGCTGTGATTATCGTGTACCCCTTGTGAGTTCATTGGAGTGGCTGGAAATGGGTGCCTGAATCTCTTTTAAAGGTACCCTTGATGAAGGGATATCCTACCATTTCTTTCTTCGGTTGGTGGATGAGACTGTTTTTTTCTTCAGTCATTGAGATATCTGTTTCCTTCTTCGGTTGTATTTTATTTTTCTTAGTAGGATGTTGACTTGTTTCCCTGTGACAAATCAGAGAAGAAGTGTAATGTTAGTACATTTTATGATGAATGTTTTAATTATTTGATTAAGTTTATGTGAAGCAAAAATTTTTGCCCCTTCAATCTAAAATTATAACATGATGAAAAAATGAGTTTAATGGAAATTCGAGGCTGTCCCGAAAAATGCTCCATTTTTTAGGAGGCTTCTGTGATGTTGCAATGTTGACTTTAGGCTTGAGTGGGCCATCACCTTTCTTAATGTTTGCAGATTCTCCAAGTGGAGTTTCACGTTTACTAGGACGGTGTTGCCCCGATTTGGCATTGTCTTTACCTGTAAATGACATGATGCGAATGTAATGTATGCATGATTTTATGCATGAACATTACTTATCATATAATGTATGTTCGTCTATTGCAGGCGTTATAGGCTTCATCCATTGAAGAGCCTTCTCTTATGCTGGTGCATGGTTACCCCTTGGGTTTATCTCGTTGGGGATTCCAAGGATAACTTCCTCAGAGCGATGACCATGGGTTCGTTGAATCATATTCGAGTTCAAAGCTTGGATTTGGTTCGAGGAAGATCTAGATGAGCCATTAGTCCCACATTGTGTTAGCGATGATCACATGGAAGCCATTTGCTTGAAGTGTTGGAGGTATATGATATCATGTACCATTTTGAGGAGGAGATGATGAATTTCATATTTCCCAGGTCCTAATTTTTTCATAGATCGCCCTTACAAGTATTCAATCTATCAAACCTTGTCTTAATTTTTGCCTGGATCGCCCTTTCAGGTTTTCAATCCAAACAGACTCATTTTTTCTTTCTTTTATTTTTTATTATATTTTTTTATTTATGGATGTTTACTTGCGATATTCTACCATTGGTATGCAAGCAATCAAAATAAGCATATGCATAAAGATTCAGCACAAATGACAATTCATTGATGAACTTAACAGGGGTATAAATGTTTTAAATGATTTGACTCCTGCCATCAATTAGCCCTTTCAGGTTTGCTAACCAACGTCGTTCTCTGGACTACCTAAGTTTTCCCTGAGCCACCATTTTCGAGTTTTCAACTCAATGGACTATTCTTTTTCAGTTTTGAAAAAGGCCCTAATTTTTGCTTAATTAACATAGTGTTAATTGATAGGCTAATTTATTTTTTATTAGTACTGCTTTTTACCGATTTATTTCTTTTACCTATGCGTGATAGCAATTGTACCAGTCTTGACTGATAAATTGGTTATCATCCATGTCCACGACTTCAGTTGTTGTCAGTGTTTTTTATCGGTATGTTGGTGCTCGTGATGCTTTGAAAGCTTGAGGTATATGTGATGATGATTCTTGATCATCAGCGTTTCCTTGGAGTTCAATTATTCTTCGACGATGGGTGATATGTCGGTCAGACCGTGTTGTCTAAGTACATGTGTTTCTTTCTCACTCTCCCTTAAGAGTCATATTATTTAAACTTATTGTAATTGTGGGGAATCCATTTATACCCAAATTAATGTCATGACATGATGTGTCACATGTGCTAAAAACATTATGTATATGCTTATGAGAATGCGTGATGTAATCAATAGAATATCAAGTAAGTAAACAAAGTTCAATTTATTTAAAAAAAGTTCGAAAACCTCATAGGCAAAGTAGCTAGAAGCAAATTTTATTACATCATCATCCATTGGTTATCATTCGGTAATAGTGCCTCCCATATGTGTCCATGGATTTAGAGTGCTCCATCCTATCCGCCTTCTCAAACACTTCTTGATATCTGGAAAAGATGTCCAACCCAAACTTGTTTCTGTATGATGGTAGTACGCCATCCAGAAGCTTGGTTATTATCTTCAGTAAAGTTAAACACGCTCTAAGCCTGACCTATGTGGCCATCCAACGCCCATAGAAAGATTTGAAGCTCTTGCCCTGCTCTTGCCTTATAGCCTCCAGATGTTGCATCGTGGTTTCCATTTGAGTGTTGAAACCACAATGCCCCATCATAGCTTGAGCAAGGCTATTCTAATCAATAGCTATGTCCAGCGAAAGGTGTATGTACTATTTATTGACTAGATGACCCAAGGTGATGATAAAGAGTTTAGCCATCATTCGTTCACTAACCCTTAATGCTCTCATCACTGTTTGATAATGGGTTAGATGAGTGCGCGAGTCGCTAAAGGCCACATACTTTTCAAATTGTGGCATTGCGAAGTTTGGAGGCAAACTATCTTTATCCCTGATTGTCGGTTACGCTGAGTATGGATTCATGAGATGGCCACTGTGAGTAGCCAAGAATTGTGGCCATAATTCTGCCACGCCTAGTTACTGGAGGATTTCATTCCTTACACTTGGATAAGAGCTATATTACGCTTTGGGAAATGCCGTAAAAGGCAGATGAGGTCCTTGGAATTGTGAGGCAACTGACGTACTCCAACTGGGAATAGGCTATTGGGTCATTCCTTGGTAGAAAGGCCCTGGTGCAAATATCGGCTGCCCAAGTTATCCCAGGTAGAATTGATTCTGGGAAGGATTGACAAATTTATATCCTGGCTGCCCAATCTAAGAATGGTTCTATTTCAATTGACTTTGTCCTGCCCCGAACTGATAAAAGGTAGTAGGATTTGGGGTGCACCGCATGTGGGGTAGGAGGTCCCCCTGATTCAGGCCTGCTAGTTAGACAGCCGTTATTAAGGATGACCTCTGGGCTAGACACTACATTCTGAGCCCTCCCAACATGCTAGTGAATAAGCGATGCTAGCTGTTAGCTGTTGGCAAAGGCATTCAAGGCAGTTGCAATCTTGACACTCACCGATGATTGATGTGTCTACTAAGAGAGTTATCCCATAAGGAAAGGGTGATCCTCCTCCGCTCATTCTTCTTATGGATTGGCCATGCTATCGATATTAAGAGATGTACGTTGATCTAAATCTGAATCGGAACCTAAGTCTTCACTTGAGTCAGTGTACGAAACCACCTCCCAATTGGCCATGATTGGAGAAATGAGGACCAGGCGGTGAGCAGGCCTTTTCAAAGCTAAGATATCAAACCATGCGTTTGAGATTCATTACATGATTCGTGATGCAAAAAATGCGTGAGATATTTAATGTTATGGCTGCATTCACAAGGGGTTAGCATGCCATGATGTGAGATAAATATATGTTTGTCAATCCATTTGAAACAAACAGGTTAGTCGTCAGGTAAAAATAAAAACAAGTGGAAATGAAAATCCAACACCTAGGGTTGGATTTGAGATCTGTACGATGTCTGCGTGACATCATAATATGAGTGGTGTAAATGAGGTGACCAAGTTACCCGTATGGTAATAGATCAAAATTTTGAGATTTCGTACGATTACTAGATCTCATGGAATGAAAAGGTAAAAATTATTTCAGGTAAGTAGTGCGACATACCCTTATGAAATTGAATAAGACGAAAATAACCACCATGTGTAGCTATTGAATGAATGATTATTTTACCCAATTAGGGCGGAGTTTTGGATGCCCGTGTGGTCACCACTTTTTTAGGGTATGTGGTGATGCATGAATCATTGCCCCATGTGGGTGGATGGTTCAGGTATTAAACGTATACCCTTGAAGATTTGATAAGGTAAGGTTTTGAAATAAGTTCACCCCATGTCGACTTAGGTTCGGATGTCAGCAGGGACATCACGTGATGTAGGAAAAAAAAGGTTTGGGTAGGTATTTGCCCAGTTTAGGCTATATAGTATATGTGATTGCCTTGTGCGGGCTATGAGTTGGATGTCGAGCGGACATCTCATAAGTAATTTGTTGGATATATTATTCCCCCTTGTGGGTTAAGTTTCGGATGCCAAGTGGACATCATGCAAATTAGGGTGAATGATACTTCATGATTCTGGTTCATGTTGTCCAAGGGTAACACGATCTCGAGTGTCATCTAATCCTAAGTGTATGTGACACTGATTTGGTATCATTATGAGTGTGTGTGTTCGAGTGTCTACATTAAGATTCTTGGTTAGCATGGAACATTTGTACAATGAATGATGAATCAGAAAGTGGTAAACACATAGCACATAATATCCAACTTCCAACCATACAACTCCTGCGCGTAGGGTTTTTGGCTAGTCTCTATCATAAGTTTGATTCATCTTAGTACCATGAGGTTACTAAGGAACGCACCTGCAGGAAATATAATGCATGGTCGTTTGTTAGATAACACCCTAGGGAAAATGCCTACGACTTATTTACATGAGGTTTGTAAACGGGTTGTTGTCGTAGAAGGTTCTTGTTGCACTAAAATACACTCAAAGCCTCTAATGAGAGAGGTACATGTGATATGGAAATAAGTGCTCCACCCGCTCAAGTCTATCTTTTCTCAGGGAGGCATATTAGTAAAAGAAAAAGCTTCGCGGTAATAGTTTACCTTTAACTTACGAGCTAATCCCCTCTATTGCAATGCGTTATTAGGAATATGTCATAATTAAGAGAATATAGAATAATGTGATCAATAATTTTCGGCACTTATACAAAATCTAAAACCTTTAAAAAATGATTTTTTAAAAAAATCCCCAGCGGAGTCGCCATTATGAGTGGACGACTCAAAGCAATGGGGCCGAGACTGCGCGAAATGAGAGGCGTGGTCCACCGGGGTATTTAAGTGAAGATAAAAATGTACCGGGTCGGGGACCCAGAAAGTTTAAAAGAGAGAGCGAAAACATTTTAAATCGGTCAAACCTGAATCCACCATCTCTTAGTGTAGAGTCACCACCTGGATTAGCTCATTTCAAGAATTAGAGTCCTGTGAGGCTTAACGTCCGAGGGATGGCCCACAAAGACACAGAGATTTGGGTTCCGGATAAGTTGCTTATTTCTTATTGGATCACATTATCATCTAGAGAAAACCGTATTTCTTAATTGTGCATATTCACACTTATGTAATTTTCGAATGATAAAGTATGATTTAACATGTATACGGTAAGCAATAAATCCATACATAAAGTAGTAAATAAATGCGGAAAAGTAAAGATTAAGAATTACATATCCTCGAGGGATGCAACCGCCCACCTAAACTATTAATTAAATTTCCCAAAAATAATTAAAATGCAATACCCAAAGGGAAATAAAACCTAGGCATGCATCTAACCTGAATATTTACAAGGGTTAGCACAGGGTATATAATACAACAAAAATATTTACTCGTATGCTCGATTTGATTTTGGCAAGGCCCGTGTGGCATAATTAAAAAACATAGATGATTGGAAATTCTTATTAGAAATAAAATGATTCATTGTATTTACAAATATGTTGATTGTTTTTATTAGTGAAAGTGACCGCATGGCAAAATGTGAGGCCTATTATCCGGGAATAATTTTTATTCCCTTTGTTGGGGTAATCTAACAAGAATTTTCATAAATAGAAAATAAGAAGAAGAATAAATATTACATCGATATTTACATAACAGAATAAATCAAAATTATTCCTAGGTCATTATTTAGAATAAATTGATACATGAAAAGAAACACGAGATAGAGAACCTCTAAGAACTCAGAGGCTTATCCTTTCTGCGTGAATCCACTTTGGCGTATCCGTATGATCCCCAGGAGCGTTCCTCGTTCATTTTTTAGTTGTGTTTGTATGGAAAATAAATGTTTATTTATCCAAAATATAGTCAGACTCGGGTTCTAAATTGTTTCAGGATTTTAGAAGAAGAAGAAATAGAAGAAAGTTGATTTGAAAATCAAACGGTTTCGGGATCCAAATGTGCCTTGGATCCGAATATATTTGGAGGATTTTGGAGGGAAAATATTTTCGTAACTTTTCTTGTTGTTTTTCTTGAGAAAATAAAACTTTTTTCTGAAATTTTTCCGCCCGGAATACTGAAAATTCCACGAATATTTATAGGAGAATTGTCTCAAAAAATCCAAATTTAATTTTTGTTGAGGGGGACCCTCGCCGGAATTCCAGCGAGGCTCGCAAGAACACTAGCGAGCCTCGCAAGAGTTCTGGCGAGGCTAGCCTTGCCAAACTTCAAGAGAGACTGGTCCCGTTGTTTCCCGATATTTTTTAAAATTTAATTTTTTTTTAAAAAATTCAATAAATTAATTTTCACCAAAATCTAATTTTTTAAGTCTTAAAAAAATAATTTAAGTCCTTAAATTGGCAACAAGGAACATTCTCATTTGAAGATCTTCAGATTCTCGAAAATTGTGTAATTCAAGGATAAAAATCCCGAAAAGCCATCATCATTGAACGCGCGAGCTGATACAAAATCTCATGCTCACACCTTCTTTTTTACTGTACCCTTTTGCAACCAGCCTTGATTTATAGGTAATGATGTTACCGTCCATGCCAGTTTTCTTCTTGAAAACCCACTTGCATCCTATGGGCCTAATCCCACTTGGAGCATCAATCAAGCTCCAAACTTGATTTTCATACATGGAGTTTATCATCCTCCATAAAGGAAGAGATGTTTACATCAGAGATGAAAAACCGATACCGCTCGGGAGCGATTGGAGTCTGGCCTAACCTACGCAATGTTAGTGTTATAACAGGCCGTTCCATGCTTACACTTTCTTGTGTAACAGGTGTAGGTAAAATCATTGGATTTTCTTTTTGATCATCTTGAGTGCTCAGCTCAAGATTGCTCCCACTAGCTTTGGCAAGTATATGCTCCGTCTCGAATAATTGAGCAATTCTGGAAATAAGGACTTTTTGTTCCTTGGGATCAAAGAAGGTATATCCTATAATCTACTTAGGGTAACCTAAAAATAGACACCTGTAAGACTTAGCACCCAGCTTATCTGAACTTGTCCTCTTTACGTAAGCAGGATATCTCCAAACTCTCAAGTGAGAAAGAGTGGGTTTCTTACCATATAATAACTCTTATGGAGTTTGATCAACTGATTTAGACGATACTCTGTTTAGAATGTAAATTGAGCTCTCAAGTGCATAACCCCAAAAGGATCTACTGAGTTATGCTTGGCTCATCATGCACTGAACCATATCGAGTAGGGCTCAATTTCTCCTTTCTGACACTCCATTGTGTTGGGGTGTATAAGTAGGTATCCACTGGGATAAAATACCATTATCCCTTAGATAATCCTGAAACTCTTGGCTGAATTATTGGCCGCCTCGATTAGATCAAAGGGTCTTGATACTTTTCCCAAGCTGTTTCTCTACTTTGGTTTTGAACTCTTTGAATTTCTCAAAATTTTCAAACTTGTGCCTCATAAGGTACAAATAACCATATCGCGAGTAATCGTCGATAAAGGTTACGAGGTAGACGAAACCCTCATGTGTCTTCACTCTCATTGGACCACATACAGTGGAATGTGTTTTTTCCAAAGTAGTAGGGGTACGCTGTCCCTTTCCTTTGAAAGGTTTCTTAGTCATCTTCCCTTTCAAACAAGGTTCGTGTGGACTATAGGACACCTATTCCATTGGGCCTAAGTCTCCATATTTGTGTAACTTAATTAAGCGAGTCTCACTTATATGGCCTAGACGATAGTGCCATAAGTATGAGGATTCCTCATTATCTAATCTCGATTTCTTAACAATGTTCATATTTAGAATTTCGGTTTTAGTATCTAGAACGTAAATGCCATCCATAGATATTCCACAAGCATAAAGAACATTATCACGTTGAATTTGACATTTATGATTAGAAAATAAAATTTCAAATCCCTCTGTTGCTAAAAGTGCAATAGAAATAATATTCTTAGTGATAGCAGGAATATAATAGCAATTGTTCAAAACTAAAACTAGGCCACTAGGTAAACGAAGACTATATGTCCCTATAGTTGTTGCAGCAACCCATGCTCCATTTCCAACTCTTAGGTCCTTTTCCCTCTTTGCAAGCCTCCTACTATTTAGCAATCCCTGCATAAAAGAATAGATATGAGTACCACAACCAGTATCTAATACCCAAGTAGACTCATAGGGAAATGTAGAGAAACTCTCTATCATGAACATACCTGAAGTAGATGCCTCACTTGGCTTCTTCTTCACTTATTCTGACATCAGAGTTCTTAACTCGTGTTTCATTTCGGCACTTTTCATGAGTTTTCACATTACCTTGAAAGCTCTATACTTTCTTATCTTTTGATCCTCAGTAACAGGTTGATTCTCAAGTTTATATTCTAAACTGCATATCATATTGTTCTAACTAGTCTACCATCTTGAAAAAATTAGAATAATCATTGATGCCATAGAAACCTGTATTGAAATTGTCATACCTATGCGGTAGACCTTTCAATACAATCTATTTCAAGGTATCCTGATCATAAGTAACTCCCATTTTCCTTAACTGTTCAAAGTTATCATAAATAGTCATGGCGAACTCAACTATTGAGGTGTCAGCTCCAAGACTTGCAAATAGCATGAGTTTTTCAGGTTTCATTACAAGCTGCACAATCATAGACCCCAGGTGCATATTTTTGCAAAGATCCTTGTACCTTGGAAGCATCGTATTGACCATGAAGTTCTTGGTGAAATCACAGTCTCTTTTGTGCTTCACGTACTTATCAATTTGATAAATGAAAGGATCTTGTGAGCACGGGATTTTGTACCAGCTCGTTGTTCAATGATGATGGCTTTTCAGGATTTTTATCCCTAGATCACACAATTTTCGATTATCTAGAGATCTTCAAATGGGAGTGCTCCTCGTCTCTAATTTTATTTTAAGGACTAAATATATTAAAATATATTAAGGATTTAAAAAATTAAACTTTAGTAAAAATTAATTTATTGAAAATATTTTTAAAAATAATTAAAATTAAAAATGAAAAGAATAAAAAAATATAAAATGAAAAACTAGGGTGGCGCAAAAACCGGTCTCGCAAGAAGTCTAGCAAGGCTTGCCTCGCCAGTTCTGGTGAGCCTCGTCAGAGTTTCGGCAAGGGACCCCCCTCGACGGATTTTTTTAAAATTTTCGATTTTTTCAGAAAATAAATATCGGAGGAATTTTCAGTGTTGATGGACAAGAAAGTTCTATAAAAAAAATTGATTTTCTCGAGAGAATGACCAAGAAAATTTTACAAAAAATATTTTCTTTTAAATCCTTTGAATATATTCGGATCCTAAGCATGTTTGGATTCCAAATCTTATGATTTTCAAATAGACTTTCTTCCACCTTCCTTTTCTAAAAAATCTTCAGATATTCTCGAACCAAAAACAAATTTAGTGTTCGAGTCTGATTATTTTTAGTATAAACATTTATTTTCCACACAAAACTACAACAAAAAAAATGAATGAGGAACGCTCCTGAGGATCAAGCGGATACGTCGAAGTGGATTGGCACCGAAAGGGTATGCTTCTCAGTTCCTAGAGTTTGTTTTATCTCGTGCCTTTTTATGTTTTATTTTATTCCGCATGTTGACCTAAGAATAATTCCGCTTTTTATTATTTTGTAAATATTAATGTAATATTTTCGTTTCTTCGTTTCTATTTCTTTTAATTGTTGAAGGTCCTGTTAGAATAACCCTACAAAGGGAGTAAAAACTTATTCCCGTATAATATACCTCACCTTTTGCAATGCGATCATTTTCACTAAATAAAAATGACCAACATATTTCTAAATAAAATGAATTTTTTTATTTCTAAATAAGAAATTTTCAATCGCCGATTTTTAATTAGGCCACACGGGCCTCGCCAAAACCAAATCGAACATATGTGCAAACTTTGTGCTATATCTCATGCTAACCTTTGTGGATGCGGGTAGATTATGGTTACAATTATGTTTCAGACTTTATTTTTCTTCGGGTATCGCAATTTCAATCATATTTTTTTGGAAAATGTAATTAATAGATTAGGCGGGCAGTTGCATCACCCGAGGTTTTGTAATTTTAATCTTTACTTTTCCGCATTTATTTATTGCTTTATGTATGGATTTATTACTTTCTGCATGCACGGTAAATTGTTCACAAGGTTTTGACTTTACTGACTCTGAGGGTTTATATTTTATAAAGAAGCCAAAAACCTGGTCTCCCACTTTCCTACAGATAAGATAAGAGTTCAAAATACGAAAACGTGTTGCAATACCGCTTATCTAAATAGAAAAATGGTGACCACTGCAAGTATATAGTTACGATGTACTTTTAAAAGATATCGATCTCACAGGGAAGGAACAAGTTCTAAAGATCAACAAGAGGAACGGAACAAAAGAAAATAATGCAATTTTTTTTTTTGAAGATTGGAATGATGGATGGATAGATAAATGAATGAAAGATTAGAGAAGATAAAACGTATATAGATATTCCCTACGAACAAGTATAGCAAATATAACATACAAAATCATCAAAGATATTACGTATACAAAATTAATTTAACAGATTCGGTTCTAGACACTCAGATATTCAATTATTCAGCATAGAGCAACACATGAAATGACTTTTCTAAATCTAGTGCAAACTAATTAAGATGATTATATAAACCTGGATAACAATATTACTATGCTTAGTACGGGGCGCTCTTACATAGCCATATTTAGCAAGTTACCATTCCAAAAATGTTGGCTCACTAAACAGCGTTATAATCACAAATCTAGTTATTATACACAATCTCATTAAACCCGAAACTGCTCTTAAAGTTAACTCAAAAGCATATAACTTGATTAATATAAAAGACTCAACACGAAATACACATTATGACACATAGACATATCATAAACTTCGAATAGAAAGTATAAGTAGAAAGCAAAGCAAGTTGTAAGGTATGCAAGTGAAAGACAAAGCTGATCAAACTATATCCACTTTTTAATGGGAGTCATCCATTCCCGTAATTCCTGCGTCTGCTTTGAATTCGGTCTCGACTAGTACAGAACCTCTGCTAGGATGCTATTCTTTGTGAATATAGAATAAACAAATATTGAAGAACGAAAACTTTTATTGATAAGTGATTTGCAATTACACTTATACAACAATCGCTCGAATATGTAAAGAAATCTAGTGGTCGAAATAAGGTTCGAATCACTTATACATTTTCTCGTTAACACTTATGAACGTAGAGAAATTTAGATATTTTTACTCTCTATCTATGCAACACACTTATCACTCATGCCACACCATATAATCCACACGAAATTTGTTGAGTCTTGAAGCCTATTTATAGAGTACGAAGGGTTGCGTCTATCCAAAAGAAGAGTCGTGTCCATTGGCGAAGAATTACACCTCTTCATTGTGATTGGTTGAATTGGTTTGATCTTATCCACAATGGAAAGGCACCTTTTTATGATTAGTGGACTTCCAAAAGGTATCTTTTCGCTTGGTAGTTGATGGCAGTTGATCGTTTTTATTCGGAGGTTGAAAGAAGAGAAGAGTTTACCAAAAAAACCATCAAGGTCACAACCCAAATGATTGTCTCGATCGTGAATACTTGGTTGGCAACTTTTTGTTGTGAAAGTTAACAAGTCGTGACCACTATATGTGTGTCACAATCGTGACATGCTTTTTTCACATGATTCCTTTTTGCGATTTCTATCGATCTTTGACATCTTCGATCCTTTGCCAATTCCTTAAGTTCCACGCATCTTTTTGCACCGTTTTCACTCCTTTTGCATAGATTTCCAACTTTAATCATTTTACTTCCAAGATTTACCTAGTACTTGCATTTGCATAAAAAAACAACTACACACCACATGAAATCTTTTATATGAAGTATAAAAATGACTTAAACTATAATGTTTAATGTGTAAAATTATCATGATAATAATTGTAATTATACACTTATCGTAAAACATACATTATAATTTCAAAAACAATACAAGTAAAAATATTCATAATTAAGAAATACGGTTTTCTGTAGATGTAATTTAATGTGATCTAATAAGAAGTAAGAAACTTATCCCGAACCCAAATCTCTATGTCTTAGTGGGATGTCTCTCGGACATTAAGCCTTAAAAGACTTCAATTCTTGGAAGAGCTAATCCAGGTGGCGACTTTACATTTAAAGATGGCGGATTCGGGTTTGACTAATCTAAAAAATATTTTTGCCTCCTCTTCTAAACCTTCCGGGTCCATAACCCAGTAATTTTATTTTCAATAAAAACACCCCAGTGGATCGCAGCTTTAACCAGTGCGCTCTCGGCACATCGCACTCCGTGTCGTCCTCTCACAGTGGTAACTCTACTGGAGATATTTTTCTTAAAATATTTTGTAAAGGTTTTAGATCTTGGATAAGTGCCTAAAATTATTGATCACATTATTCCGTATTTTCTTAATTCTGACATATTCATAATTTTGAATTGCAATAGAGGGAATTAGCCCGTTAGTTTAAGGTACCCTATTACCATAAAGCTTTCTCTTGTACTAATCTACCTCCCTGAGAAAAGATAGTACTTGAGAGGGTGGAGCACTTATTGCCATATTACAGTACCTCCCTCTTTAGAACCCATTTGGGGAGAGGCTTGGAGTGTATTTTAGTGCAACAAGAACCTTCTACATCAATAACCCATTTACAAACCTCATGTAAATAAGCCATAGGCATTTTCCCTATGGTGTTACCCAACAAACGATTATGCATTATATTTTTCCTGCAGGAG
>CATIWQ010534641.1:0-21128 GCA_949673415.1 Euphorbia schlechtendalii
TATATGCCTAAATTTCCAAATAACCTAATTAAATTATTTTGGACCCTTAAAAATATTATAAGTCTTTAAATTTTCACTTTAAGCCTTTTAAATATTTTCTACGGTCCTAAATATTTATTTAGGGTCCCAAACATTATTTTAAAGAGGAGAACTCCCATTTGAAGATCATGGAACGGTCGAAAATTGTGTGATTCGAGGATAAATATCTCGAAAAGCTGTCATCATTGAACACACGAGCTGGTACAAAATCCCATGCTCACAGCTGCCCCTCGTGTGATAATTGCTGGTTGTATAACCAGTATTATCATACGAAATGAGCGTAGGGATAGAGAGAATACCTGACTAGTGTGGTTGGTGACTTCTTGTTCTCAATTGATGATAACATAAGCCTCCTTTTTTGGCATTGTGTCTTCATAGGGTTGTCCATTTCATTCTTCAGAATCCCTTAGGTACTTAGTGCCCCTTGTGGGAGAGTCGTCCGTTTCTTTCTACGGCATCCCTTTAGTGGTTGGTAATCATTTCATTCTTCGGTTGATAAATGAGACTGTTTCTTTCTTCAGCCATTGAGATAACCATTTTCTTCTTCGGTTGTGTTTTGAATTTTCTTAGTCGGATGTTGACTTATTTCCTGTGACAAGTCAGAGAAAAAAGGTAATGTTAATACATTTTATGATGAATGTTTTAATTATTTGATTGAGTTCATGCGAAGAAAAATTTTTTTCCGCTTCAATCAAAAATTAAAACATGATAAGTAAATAAGTTTAATAAGAAATTCAAGGGTGTCCCGAAAACCGCTCCTTTGTTTAGGAGGCTTTTGTGGCATTGCAACGTTGACTTTAGGCTTGAGTGGGCCTTCGTCTGGTTTGTAGGTTCCTCATGTGGAGGTGGAGGTTCTTGTTTATCATAATAGTGTTGCCCAGCTTAGCATCGTCTTTACCTGAAAACGTCATGATGTGAATGTAATGTATGCATGTTTTTATGCATGAACAATATTTATCATATGATGTATGTAGGCGTCATGGGCTTCATCCATTGAGGAGCCTTCTCTTGTGCAGGTTCATGGTTGCCCCTAGGGTTTGTCTTGTGGGGGATTCCATTTATAAAATCCTCAAAGCGATGGCCATGGGTTTGTTGTAACAGATTCGAGTTCTGAGCTTGAATCTGGTTTGAGGAAAGTCTGAATGGGTCGTTGATCCCCCTGTTGTGTCGGCGATGATCGCTTGGAAGTCGTTTGAAGTGTTGAAGGAATGTGATGCCTCGTACCGTTCTGAGGAGCAGATGATGAATTTGATATTTCTTTGGTTCTAAGCTTTCCACAAATCGCCCTTGCGGGTTTTCAAGCTATCAAACCTTATCTTAATTTTTGCCTGGACCACCCTTTCAGGTTTTCAATCCAGCAAACTCATTTTTCTTTATTTTATTCTTTTATATTTCTTCTTATATGTTTACTTGTGACATTCTACCATTGACATGCAAGCAATCAAGATAAGCATATGCATAAAGATTCAGCAAAAATTTACAATTCATTGATGAACTTAACAGGGGTATAAATGTTTCAAATGATTTGACTCCTGCTGTTCGCCACTTTTCCACTGATAAGTTTAATATCTTTATGGTTCCAAAAACTTGTTCGTGAGACTTGGCTATACTCATTTAGTAAGACTTATCCTCAATAATAATGCTAAAAACTTGCTGACAAAAAATGTAAGTGTTGTCAATACTCCTTATCACATAGAAAAATGATGATAATTGCAAGTATACAGTTGTGATGTAGTTTTAAAAGATATCGAACCCATAGGGAAGGACTAGGTCTAAAGACTAACAAGGAAAGACAAAGTAAAAGAAAATAAAATAGTTTTGAGATTTTTGGAAAGAGAAGATTAGAATGAAAAGTTGAGTAAATATAGATGTAATAGATGAGAGACTCTAAATACATAGATTTTCACTACGAACAAGTATAGCAGAGAAAACATGCAAGTTCAAGAAAGATGTTACGATGCACTAGACTAATCTAACAAACCTGGTTCAACACGCTCAGATGTTCAATGATTCGTCGTAGAGCAACACATGAAATAACTTTTCTAATCCTAGCGTAAATGAGATAAGACTATTATATAAACCTGGACAATGTCAATACTATGCTTAGTACGGGTCGCTCTCACATAGCCACATTTAGTAAGTTACCATTTCAAAAATGTTTGCTCACTAAATAGCGTTATATCACTGATCCAGTGATTATACATGATATTGTTAACCCTGAAACTACTCTTAAAATTAACGCCAACGCATATAACTTGATTAACATAAAAGACTTAGCACGAAATATGCATTATGACACATAGACATATCATAAACTGCAAAATAGAAAGTATAAGTGGAAAGCAAAGCAAAGTTGTAAGGTATGCAAGTGAAAGCTAAAGTTGATCAAACCGTATCCACTCTTTAATGGGATTCGTCAATTCCTGCAATTCATGCATCTGGTTTAAATTTGGTCTCGGCCCGTACAGAACCTCCACTAGGATGCTATTCCTTGCGAATATTGAACAAACGAATATTGAAGAATGAAAAATTTTATTGATAAGTGATTTGCAAGTACACTTATACAACAATCGCTTGAGAATATAGAGAAATCTAGTGATCGAAACAAGGATTCGAATCACTTAAACATTTTCTCGCTAACACTTAAGAACGTAGCAAACTCTCTATTTGTACACATTATATTTCTCTCTAATTGCACTCTAATGTTTTCCCTATGTCTCTCTACACCATGTGCTACAAAATTTTGAGGTTTTGAGCCCTATTTATGGAGTTAGAAGGGTTGCGTCTATCCAAACGAAGGGTTTTTTCTATTGGTGAAAGATTGCATCTCTTCATTGTGATTTGTTGAGAAGCTTTGATATAATCCACAATGGATAAGCACCTTTCCATGATTGGTTGACTCTTGATAGGTGTCTGTTCGTTGGTAGTCGATGGCAGTTGATGGCGGTTGATCATGCTTATCTGGTAGTTGTTAGTTAAGAAGATAATACCAGAAAACTATCCATGTCGTGACCGCGATATACATGTCGTGATAGTGAATCTTTGATTGGCAATCTTCTATTTCTGAAGTAAATAAGTCGCGACCGTGAATGATTGTCGCGACCATGAATTGAGTTTTACTCAGAATTCTTCTTATAAATCCACCAATCATCAACAGCTTCGATCCTAAGCCAAATCTTTAAGTTCCACGCATCGTTTTGCACCTTTTTCACTATTTTTTCATAGAATTCCACTTTAGCTCATTTTACTCCCAAGATTTACCTAGTATCTGCATTTGCATAAAAAAACAATTACATACCACGTGAAATCTTTTATATGAAGTATAAAAATGACTAAAATTACAGTGTTTATTATATAAAATTTATATGATAATAAGTGTAATTATACACTTATCATTCTTTGATAACAGACCTCACATTTTTCCATGCGATCTTTTTCACTAATTAAAAAGGACCAACATATTTGCAAATAAAATGAATTGTTTTATTTCTAACTAAGAAATTTTTAATTGCCAATATTTTAATTAGGCCACATGGGCCACATCAAAATCAAATCGAACGTATGTGTAAATATTCATGTCGTGTTATACCCTGTGCTAAACTTTGTGAATGCAGGTAAATTAGGTTAGATGTATGCCTATGATTTTATTTTCTTTCGGGTTGCAAATATGTTTACGGAAATGTAACTAATAGATTAGGTAGGCGATTTCATCCCCCGAGCTTTTGTAATTTATAAATTTATTTTTCTGCATTTATTTACTGCACTATGTATGTATTTATTACTTCCCGCATGCATGATAAATCATATCATAAACACAAAAATGGCATAAGTTTGAATATACACAACTAAGAAATACAATTTTCTATAGATGTAACATAATGTGATCCAACAAGAAGTAAGCAACTTATCATGAATCCAAATTTCTGTGTCTTAGTGGGTTGTCACCGGGGTGTTAAGTCTCATTGGACTTTTATTCCTGGTAGAGCTAATCTAGGTGGTGACTCTACACTAAGAAACCGCGGATTCAGGTTGTGATGATCTACATCATTTTCGCTTTCTCCTTCAACCTTTTTAAGTCCCCGACCCGATATCTTATTTTCATAAAAAAACCCTGATAGATCGCGCCTCTCAATTTTACATACTATTAGCCCATCGCATTCCGTGTCATACGCTCACACAGCCATTCTTCACCTTCTCCTAACACTCAAACAAATATCATTCCTTCACCTGTAAAATCTAAACCATCCCCCTCTTATTCAAATGTACAAAATACATCTAAACCTACCTTTTCTTCAAATCCATCCTCTACCCCTCTAATCCCTTTGATTAGAGAAGTTCTTGGACTTGGGAACTCTGCTCAATAAGGAAAAGCAAATTAGGAGGTTGCTAAGGCAAATTTTACAACTGATGAAGTAACCCCCTCTAGCAATAAGTCAGTCCAAGAGGACTTTGCTGATTCAGCCATCTTGGTTTAGATTCGTTAGTTGGAAAGGAAGAAATTCCCAACTCTCAAAATAGATGCTTAGTTGGATGGAGCAGTAAGCTGTGTGCTACTATCTCAAGAATTGATGGACTTTTTCACAAAGTTAAAGGTAAAGCTTTCGAAGTTTGATGCGCACTCATCCATTCCTTCTAAATAAGTCTACAACAAAGAATTCGAGAAGATTCAAGGAAGCTTGTACATAATTTGCAACCATTTGCAAAGGAAAGCACAAAATGCCTTGTGGAAAAGATTGCTCTAATCTTAACCAGACATTCTAACTCTACAACTCAGCTCAATGCAGGTGTTACCTTTATCCCCATGTCTACTATTATCGCTAACGCGGTAGCAGAATAGATGAAGGGAAGTATTGACGTTGCTGTAGAACAGCTAAGTAGTTGGAATGCCACACTAACAACTCAAGCCACACAATTCACAAGTATGGCGAAGAGCAGGCCAAAGTAAAGAGGAGCACTGATACGAAGATCAGCAATCTCTATAACGAAGTTAGAGTAACAAAAAAATCTTAGTCACAGCATGTGCAAGCTGATGGAAAGCATGTCTAGGTTGATGGTAAGCTATGACAAGAAAGTTGATAAGGTGATTAAGACCGTTGAAGAGACTGCGAAGAAAGTTGAGAAGTATGTGCTGGACTTAGATGCGCTTGAAGAGAAGTTTGACTCAACTTGCAAAGTGATCAATGATAGCATTAAAGATTCAATCAAGAAGGCACATAAAGCTCTCCTCGAAGCGATGGGAAAACTTTTTCCAAAGCCAACTGAGTCACTTGAACCAAAAAATGGTTTCTCTATCCTTAATGAACACCATGAAGGATCATCTTTATGATATGCAAAAGAATGTAGATTAGCTGATAATCACTGGGATGTATGATTCAAGGGACATTGAGTTCACGGTGAAAACCGTGAACAATTTCTACCCAAGGATCATTGACATGGAAGCCAAGCTGAAGATAGCTCTCTCTACTTCAGATTTCAAAAGTCTATTGCAAAGCTTTCAATAATTTTCCTGTTAAGGATTCGATCAAATAGCTCATCTCACCCGATGTCATCATCTTCTTCTTGAAGAACTTAATGATCAAGAAAGCCTTTCCCTAAAGGGAAAAGAGCAGCTAGAGTCTGAGATATCACCAGCCATCATAGGGAAGAAAGAGGACTTCCAAGCTATGATCGACTCCTTTAATCTCTTCTTGGATCAAATTGTGAAAGGCTAGACAATAAGGGGGGAGAAAGTAGTGGAAGATTCAATTAGGTCAGCTTCGCAATATTGATATTCTCTCTTAGGGAGACCACAACATCCTCAACCTCAACAATCTCACCATCAATAGCAACAACATCAACCACACCATTCAAGCAGCTATCCAAAAACCAGTAGACAATCTTCCAATTAGTCTCGTAGATAGCTATAGAATAAGCAATCTTGTAATAGGACTTAAATGTATTCACTTAGTTTAGAACACTTTTTGTGTACTGACTAAATTTTTTATATCAATGGAAAAAATTTAGAGTTTTTTTGTTGAACAAGTTTAGACCTTCTTAACATTATATATGATGTTCATTTCTGCTATTTCTACTTATAAACTATTGTAGGAAGTAATGAAGATACCAACCTCAAAGAAAAGCTGAAGTAAGACAAAGTCTCAAATCGAAGAAAAATTCCTCTCTAAGTTTGGGGGAGTTAAGCTAAGTGAAGAGAATCCACTTAGTATGGGGGAGTCCATGCTGAATAAGGAGTTCACTCAGCACGGGGAATTCTTACATCATCTATTAGGTATTCCTATATCTTTAAACTATTTATTCAATTAATATCTTCTACTACTTATTTTGTTATCTATTCAATGATTTTTATAAGTTGAAAACCTTAGTTCGCATTTCCATTCAAAAATCTAAGTGACGGCTTAAGAAGGGTACCTAAATTATAGAATGAGAGGTATTTAGAAAGGAAGGTACTTTTTTTAATCACTTCTACCTTTTTTAAAGGATTCTTCGCCTAAGGAAGAAAAGAAACACTAGTTGATTAAAGCTCGGAAAGAATCTATGGATTAGAGGTAGGCTCAGGGCCGATCCAGGATAACATATCAGGTGTTAAAGTTTCTTACCTTTTTCACTTGTAATTATAATGTCTTACTCATTCATCATTCTCTCTATTTTATCGGTAAGCTTGAAGAACTAATCCAAGCTTAGTAAAGTACTCAACAATGATTGAAGATAAACTAAGTTAGTGAAGCTGAGTAGTTTATAGTTTTCAGACCTGCACTCAGCTTAGTGTTACTTAGCACGCATCTAAAAACTTAACTTGGAAAATAATTTTATAAATTTAAAAAGAACCAAGTAAATGCGACAAACACACTATATAACATCACTTCATAAGGGATAATGTTCTTAGAAGAGATGTAAAATTGGAGTATGTTACTTTAGAGGAGCAGTGAGCTAATATATTCACCAAGCCATTAGTAAAGGAGAAATTTAGTACCTTTGGAGAACTAATGAAATGACGAATCCAATTTGATAAAGGTCCTAGAAAATTAGCTAAGTGTCAAAAGCAAGATCAAAAGCTAAGCTAAGCAGAATAAGGTGACACCTATTTAACCCTGTCTATTTTTGTTTTAACTCCATAAGTTTTGTTTTCCCAGTTAAAACTCAAAAAGAAACATTATTGAAAGCTCTTTTAAATTGTAATCGTCAAGGCTAAAACTACATCGTTTAACTAAGGCACTTAATTCCCTATTCCATCTCACTATTAATCTTTATCTTTGCTTGTGGAGAGGATATGTGTTGTGTTACAGGGAAATCTCTTATTTAAGAGAGATCAAGCTCGAGAGAGAAAGAACTTGCAATCTAATTCTAATGCGCTTATTTTCTTAAGATCCCTAATCTTTTTTTCTCTATAATGTCATCTTCTAAACATAATCAAGGAGGAATTCAATATTTCCTCAAGGTAAAATCTTAACGAAATATGTTTGTAAGCATTGATGGCATAACTGAAAAGATTATTCTACCTCAAGGAACAATGTTTACTCAGGTCAAGTGAAGAATCACTGATAGGGATTTTGGCCTTGTGTTTGAAATTGACTATGATGGAATCCTCAAGAATAAGATAATACATCAGGTGGTCAAGCAACAAAATCTCAGTAATTTTCTACTTTTTGACAGGCCAGTGATTAAGGATGTTATAAAGGGATTCTACTCTAACCTCTACATAATTGTTGGATTTCCAGACATCTTGATGATTGAAATTGACCAGTAATCCTACCTAATATCAGATAGGCTCATTATAAGCATCTTGCGCATGCCTTTGAAAGGTACCGTACTGATAATAAATGGTGATAAAGAGGCTATGGTTGTATCGAAATTTTGAACTTCTGATAGACTATGGCTCAGGAGAAATTAGTTCTTCCGGCTTGACATAGAGGGCTAGAGTGTGCCATTAGCTCTTGACAAGATTGTTTCCACCCAAAATTGGATCTCTTTCCTTCTACACAAAGTTCGAGCATTGCATTGTTTACCATATGGTGGAAGGGAAGTAGCTCAAGTGGTCGGTACTGATCCTGCATCATCTCACTAGGTAACAACTATGTATCACTATGGTTACTTTATAACTGCTATTATCAAAGCTGTGAATATCGATGTGTCAAAGTATTAAATTGAAGGAGGAGACCATCTCTTGCAAATGAAGAGGATGTTTAACTTTCAGCACTTCAAGAAATTGAAGTTCTCTAAGTTCCATTCGCGGTATACAAAGATTTAGAATATCATATTGAAGAAGGCAAAGATGGAACCATCTGTCTTTCTAGAAGATGTATTGAAGAAGGATAAAGATTCCCACATGGATGAGACTAAAGCATCCAGTGAGACATTGTTGATGAGTTACCATTGAGAGCTCAACTTCTTCAAACAACAACACAAGTTGGCCCATTAGCAAAAGTAGCACCTCTAAGGAAAAGAGCTAGATCGGTAAAATTAAAGGTAGCAGCTTGCCTTCCAAAGCATAACCTAAGAATAAGTTGAAGTTTAAGGCCAAGGCCCAGAAGGAAGCTAATGCCAAGGCAAAATTGGAAGAAGCTATAATTGCCAAATCCTCTCTACCCCCTCCTCCTCATGAATTTGTGGTTAAAGTCTAAAATATGACTACGGTTGAGCTAGAGCAAGGATTAAGGGAGTGAAAGAGGAAATTTGAGGTTGTAATGGAAGAAGCTTCTTAGAAGGGCATAAAGAAAGCCAAAGATGATAAAGAAACTATTAACGTTGCTAAGGAAGTGTTAAAGGCCGTATCCAAGCTTAGGGGTATTCAAAAGAAGAGGATATCCACTTCTAGACCCAAGAGAACTCTCCATATAGTGGAAAGTGATGATGAGATACTTTATATAGATTAGAAAGAATCTACTCTTCATGATGAACCTGTTAACTCTCCCGTTCTAACTTAGTAAATAGAGTTACCAGAAACTCAGGCTAAGTTACCTAAGGCTTATCCATCCTTGGATCAAATAGCCATCCCATAGGTTCTTAAATGTCCTTCCTGAATTTCATTTGTAAATCCTACTCCAATTTTTGTTGTAAATCCTGAATCTACTCCTTCTCATATACATTTATTTGTTGTAAATTACCCTATACATTCTAACATTACTTCTTCTCCTAGCAATTCCTAAGAAAAGACCAACTCATCTTCATAACCTCTATAAGTTCTTACTTACGTAATTTCATCTCTTATAAAACCTATCCCCAATTCTAGTTCTTCACCTCCACTTGTACAAACTACTCAAATTCCATCATCTAATTCTTTTGTACCTACCTTTTCTTCACAACCATCCTTAACCCCCTCAATCCCACTAATTGGGGAAGTCCCTAATATTGAGAACTACGCTAAGGTGGGAACAAAAAATGTAGATGGTGCTAAGGTAAATTTTATAGCATAGGAAGTAACACCTACTAGAAGCAAGCTAATCCAAGTGGATTTGGTTTATTCATCCATCGTAGCTTAGATTAGAGAGCTTGCAAGGGCTAAATTCCCTACTCTCAAATTTGATGTTGAGTTAGACGGGATAGTCAGCCAAGTGCTACTAGCTTAAGAATTGATGGACTTATCCAGAAAAAGAAGGCCCAGATCCTAGAAATTGATGCGCACTCCAACATCCCTTCTGAGTTAATCTACTATGAATAATTCAAGAAGATTCATGGGAATTTGTTAACATGGCTAAGGAGGGTGCTAAGAACCTAGTAAAGAAGATGGCTTTGATCTTGACTAGGTTAACGGACACTACAGCTCAGCTTAATGTAGTTGTATCATCTATTTTAACATCAAATGTCACTGTAAATGTAGTAGCTGGTAAAGCATGAAGAATAACATTAAAACGTCCTCGTAGTAGTTAAGCAGCCTCAATGAAGTAATGGCAATTCCAATTACGCAATTTCACAACTTTGGGGAAGAGCAAGCTAAGATAAAGAACAACATTGATTAGATCCTCAAAGAGATTCTCAAATAGCTAGATGTGAATAAATTCTTATCTCACAGCAAGTACAATGGATTAGAGATGATGTCTAAGCTAATGATAGAATACGATACTAAGATTGATATTGCTGTAAAGAAGGTGGATAAACTAGTATTCAACTTGGATACGCTGGATGAAAAATTCAACTCAGCTTGCAAGACTGTAAAGGCAAATATAGAAAATATTGTCAAGGACTCTCAAAAGGCATTGATCTCTTCCATGGGCAAGCTTTTCCAAAGATAGCTGAGTTAGTAGATCCTAACAATGGTCTTACTGTACACAAGAAGTTGAATGCCCTAATAGACACAATTAACGAGATTGAAGGTAAAGTACAATAGCTAATGGAAACCGGAGAGCATGATGCAAAGGACATTGACTTAACAACCATAATGGTTAATCTTACGTGTCCAAGATTTGTTGAGATGGAAGTAAAGTAAAAGATCACATTATTAGTAGTAGATTTCAGAGGTCTATTGTAATGCTTTCAACAATTCTCATGATAAGGATTCGATCAAATTTCTCATCTCACAAGGTGTCATCATCTACTGTTAGAAGAACTTAATGAGAAAGAGGTCCTATCTATAAAAGGTAAGGAGCAACTTAAGAACAGGATTTTGCCAGATATTATAAGAAAGCAAGAAGGTTTTCAACATGTTATCTTCAATGTTTGTCTCAACCAACTTGTGGCGGATCAGATAACAAAGGGGGAGAAAGTAATTGGAGACACTCATAGAGGTGCTTAGCACCATAAGTTAAATATCCATCCAAGGCCATAGTGACAAGTCCCACTCAATCAACATCATTCAAGAAACTCACCAAAAGGTGGAAGCTTTGGTTAATCTTCTTCGCAAAATGTTAGAGGGCGAGACGACACCAAGCTCTGTAGACGTTATTATAATAGAAACTCAGTATATGACACTATTCATGTACTTACTAAGTTCATCTAATGAAAATGTTACAAAAGTTTCTCTAAGTTAAGTGCTTCTTAACTTATTGTTGTATATGTATTATTCTTGCATAAATAATATTGTTGCAAGAATCAACCAAGACTAACTTAAAAAGAAAGCTGAGTAAGACAAGTCCCAAGATAAAGTAAAGTTCTCTAAGTATGGGGGAGCAGATGTTGACTAAAGGAAATCCACTTAGCATGGGAGATTTTATGCTGCTTAAGGAGTTCACTCAATATGGGAGTCTTACATCACTTATCAAGTATTCCTATATTTATAAACTATTTATTTAATCAATTTCTTCTACTACCTAGTTTGTAATTTGTTCCAAAATGGGGGAGATTGTTGAACCTAAGTTAATAGTACTTCATAGTACTTAGAGTTTTGGAAATAACAAATTACTTAGGATAGTGAAATTAATTAGGTACTAAGTAGACTCTTAATTAAGCAAGTTTAACTTAAGTTATTTTTAAGGAAAATAACTCAGTTTTGCTAAAACTTAATTAAGTTATGGCTTAGAGAAGGAAAAGCTGAGTGACTGTGTACTTCATAGTTTAAAAGATATAACTCAACTTGAGTTGAGTAGTTCTATACTTAGTAAAAAATTAAGTTAGCTTGAAGATAAAATATTATGACACTTGTATTATGACACTTACTTATATTATGACACTTGTATCTTTAACCAATTCTATGAAGATAAAATATTCCTTTAATGCCTTTTAGGATAAAAGCATTGAAATCAAAATGGATATTCATGTGGTCCTCACTTCTAAGAGGTGTGAGTATAGAATGTTGGAGACACCTCACTAATATCCAAGTCAAAAAGATATCTTCTGACATGCTCCATTTTTTAGTGTATTCGCGCAATTCTGCAACGTCAACAAAGTAGTTAACTACAATCTTCCAAGTTGTATCTTACGCCCCTCTCTCAAATTGAGTTAATTGTACATACTTGACTTATTAACAAGTTGAAGATTAATGGATTAATCTCGCACCTCAATGTTCAAAATTATTATCTCCTAACATCCTAAAATCTGTTTCAAATGGGAATATTTGAAAGCTATAAAGAGAAGAGATTTTGAAGATCAAGTCAAGATGAGAAGTTTGTAACGGTTACTTCCAGCCTTCTACATTTATAAATAGAGACTAGAGCAAACATTATAACTTGGTGAATCACCTTGAATTTTCTAAGAGCTGACTCTATGCTAAAGCAATCCCAGCATTCAAAATTTCATTTGAAGCAGTCCAAAGCAAATAACTATTTTCCAATCATTTGTTTAGGGAGAAATCTGATAAGCTTAGAATCTTCGACAAGTTATTTTATTGTAATGGATTCAGCGTCTTTATAAGTTGAAATCCTCTAATCTACATATTTATCAAATAGCCGAGTGAGTCAGTTTGGGAAGGGTACCTAAACGGAGTATTGAGCAGTAGTTGGAATGGAAGGTACTTTTTGTAATTAGTCTTCTCACTGTAAAGGCTTCTCTACCTATAAAAGGAAATAAACACTAGTACATTAAAGATTGAAAAAGAATACAGGGACTAAAGGTAGGCTAGGGTCTAAACCAGGATAAAATCTCAAGTGTTCAATATCCGTAACTATCTTTTATTGCCTTAATAGTGTTACGCTAATACATCTTTTCTTTGTTTTGTTTAACTTCTTGAAAACCATTCTGAGCTAAGTAAGATTACGCAGCAAATCTTGAATGTAATTTAAGTCAACTCAAGCTGAGTATTTTACAATTTTTAGAACAAAAGTGAACTCAGCTTAGTTAACTCAGCATGCATATAAAAAAACTTGGCAATCAATTTAAAAATCTAAAAAATAACTTATTCTGCATTCACCCCCCCTCTGCATAGCTAATGTGGGCCAACATGAGTGATATACACTAACAAAGGATAAAAATGGAGTTTAGGAAGTTTACACCTAAAATTTTATCCTAGTTTGGCCCCTAGCCTACCTCTAGTCCTCGGATTCTTTTCTGAGCTTAAATCCACTAGTGATAAATCCTTTAACTAGGCGGAGAAGCCTTTGATAGAGGATAGATGTTTTAGAACAAGTACCTTCCAAGCTAACTACCTCTCTATACAACTTGAGTACCCTTCTTAAACTATAATCACTCAAAATAGAAATTTGATTGCTATAACAAAAACACAACTTATAGAACATTAGTTTCTTTACAAGGAATGACTTAGCTAATTCTAAGCCTATTGGATTTATCTATATTACAAACAAAATAGGAAAGTTTTATTTTCTTTTGATACTGCTTGAGGAAATTCGAATCTTGTGATTGCTTGACCAGATTTTCACCTCTTTAGAAATTTAGGTGATTCACCAAGTTCTAAACTATTTAACCCAAGTTAAAAGTACTTAATAGTATTAAAAACATTTTGGAAATAAAAAATTGTCTAAGATAGTGAAATTAAATGAGTACTAAGTAGACTCTTAATTAATCAAGTTTACTTGAGATTGTTTAAGGGAAAATAACTCAGTTTATTGGATGATTAATTAAGTTATGGCTTCGAGCAAGAAAAGTTGAGTTAAGCCTAGTATTACATAGTTTACAAGATATGGGCTCAGCAAAGCTGAGTTAGCTTTTTGTTATAAAAGCTAAGTTAATTGACACTTAGAGAAATATATGACACAAATGCATTTTATGATTTCTATGAAGAATAGAATATTTCTTTGATGCTTTTCAAGAGAAATGGTGCTGAAATTATAGAGAATATTTGAGTTGTCCTCACAGCGAAAAGGTGTTAGTACGGATGTTGGGGAATCCTCAATAAAGTTTAAGATAAAAGGGATCCTCTAACATGCACCATTTTCTGAATGTTCCCACGCCTCTCTGCAAAATTAGCAAGTCAACCATTCATAGAATTCCATGTTGCATCTCCTGCGCCTCTCTATTAGAATGGATTGCTTGAAAGAAACAAGTTTTTGATACATTAAGATTAACAGATTAATCTCATGCCTCAACGTTCAAAATCTCTATCTCTAAACGTCTTGGAACTTTTTTCAAACATGAAAATTCAAAAGATTTGAAGATTTGTATTAGCTACTTTGAAGAACTTCAACTATAAATAAAAGAATGAAGCAAATGTTCATGCTTGGTGAATCACCTCGAATTTCTTAAGAATTGAAACTCTATTCAATCATTCCCAGCTTTCAGAAATTCTAAATCAAGAAATCGAGCAAATGCAATATTCGCAATCTCTTTGTAATAGAATTATCAATTTATATTAAAAATTGTAAAGGATTCAACGAATTTTATTAGTTAAAATTTTTTGTTCTCAATTTCTTTCATAAATATAAGTGATAGTTTAGGAAGGGTACCTTATTTATGTTTGAGTGGTAGTAGGAAAGGAAGGTACTTTCTATAATTTTGTCTACTTGCTGTAAAGACTTCTCTGCCTAAGGAAGGAAGGAAAACACTAGTGGATTAAAGCTTAGAAAGGAATCTGGAGACTGGAGGTAGGCTAGTAGCCGAAAGAGGATACAATCTCAAGTGTTAACAATCTAACCTTATTCGTTTATCTTTATCGTGTGTATCTCTTTCATCATTCTCTTAGTTTACTAGTTTTGCTTGAAAAACCAATCCAAGCTTAGTAAAGTACTATGCTAGCGAAGCTGAGCAGTTAATAATTTTTAGACCCATCTCAGCATGTTTCACTCAGCACGCATACAAAATTAAACTTGGAAAAGAATTTTTATGAGTATTAAAAAGAACTAAGTAAACCATTCACCCCCCCTACTATTTATATTAAGCCATTTAAGACCAACAAGTGGTATCAGAGCAAGTGCTCAACTAATAAACTTGTTGCCTTTAAGATAAAGATCTAAAATGACATATAACAATTTTAACTCTGGCTCTAGACAGACAATTTTTCTTTAAGAAGGAATTCTTGTAACCAAGCCTCCATTGTTTGACAGTAATCATTACATGTTTTGAAAAAACCGCATGAAAAACTTCATAAGGTCATAAAGCATGCAAGCATAGTTCACTATAGAGCTTGGCCCTATAATTCCTACCATTGTTAGGAATGGGGAACATGTCCCATTCAATCTAGAGGATTATAATGATGTTGACCTGAGGCTTCTCAAGGAGAATGCGGCATCCATCAATTACTTATATTGTGCGATAGATCTTATAGTGTTCAACAGGATCTCAGGCTACGAGATAGCATAAGAAATTTAAAGGAAGCTGAAGATTACCTATGAGGGGGTTGATAAGGTCAAGGAGTCCAAGATCAACCACATACTCAGGGAATATGAGCAGTTCCAGATGGGCATCAGTGAGGGTATTCAGTCCATGAATACCAGGTTTATTAACATTATTAATAAACTGAAGAGATTGGGCAAGGAGTTCACCGAAGAAGAGATGGTGAAGAAGATTCTCTATGTTCTCACTATTGAGCGGGATGCTAAGAAGAGTGTAATCGAAGAGGCTCATAATCTTGTAACCTGTAGATATAATGAGCTAATAGGCACCTTGCTGACTTAGGAAATATCTCTGAGGAAATATACAAATGACTCAAAAAGGAGTAAAGGCAAGGAGAGAGAGGGGAAAGCCATTTTCCTAAAAGTAGATTCATTTAATGAATCCTCTAACAATGATTAGGATGAGCAAATGGCCCTTATAACTAGGCGTTTCAAGTGCTTCATACAGAAGGATGAGAAGTTCAACAAGAAGAAGTTTCTTGCTAAAAACAATTCAACTCAGCACCGACAAGGAGCTGAGGAAGGATCCAAGAAGGAACACAGCAAAGATATCAAGTGCATTAGTTGTAGCGTAAAAGGCCACATTTAATCATCCAGTCCAAAGACCAAGAAGGACAGATATAAGAAGAGGTTCGCAAAGAAGAATGAGGAACTTGTTACCACCTAGAGTGATTTTGAAGAATGTTCATCCTCAGATGAAGAAGAAACCAACTCCGCCAACTTCTACTTAACGGCGATAGAGAATGAAAGGGGCAAGAATTCAACATCTTCTTCTAAGAGAAACCAATCCACTACTAATTCTGAAGCTGAGCGTAACAAAGGGAAACCCCTCAAACTGAGGTACATCTTGAAAACCCTTTTTCCATTGAAGAGTTTGCTAAGGTACTCTTTGATGTTATGAAACAGACTAATAAGTCAGGGAAAAACATCAATGAGCTAGTGAGGAGAAGTGAAGATTAGGAAGATACTATCACTTCCTTATCTCTTGACATCTACTTTCTTTAAGAAAAAGTTGAGTACCATGAATGTCATTGAAGCAAGCTCACTAAGCGATTAGATGAGTTGTTTGAGATAACAACTTTAAGGGAGAAATGGGTTCCTCTTCCAGCCAATAGTCCATCTCTGAGTAATTAAACTTGCAATTTTAAGAGGAATAATTCCTCTAAAAAGAAGAAAGAAAGCCAGCCCAAGCAAAAGCAATGAGTGGCTTTTGTGGTAAAGCTTGACATGCTACCATTCTTTGTAGGTATAAAAATGGTTATTATTATGAGTATGACTTATCTAATTTAAGCACCATTAACAAAGGAGGACCCAACTCAAAAGCATGGTACTTAAGAAAACATAATTGTTTTGCAGGTGAACCTAATAACCGCTGATGATATTGGAATGTGGTATTTGGATAGTGGATACTCTAGTAATATGAGGGGAGATGAAAGCCACTTCCTCTCATTGGAGCGTAAAAGAAATGGAAGTGTCAAATTGGGAGATAACCAAAAAGGTAAGATTGTGGGCCGTGGCATGGTTAGTGTCTCTCTTTCAATTAAAGAGGTTTCTCTGGTTAAAGGACTTAAGTTCAACTTGCCTAGTGTAGCTTAGCTTTGTGTCGAAGGCAGAAATGTTACATTCAACTCAATAGGTTGATCAGATATTGATTGTAAGACTAACTCAACTATGCTCTTTGCTCCTGGAATTAATAATGTGTATATGATTCATTTATCCCTGGGCTCTTCTAATGTTTATCTTGTATATGAGCAGGATAATTTGTGGCTTTGGCACAGAAGGTTGGGTCATATGAATATGAACATTCTGTCTAAACTGGCCTAAAAGCAACTAGTTATGGGTTTACCCAGTATCAGCTTTGAGAAGTATAAACTTTGCTCAGCTTGCCATCTCGGTAAGCAAGTTAAGAAATAAGTTAGGTCAATCAATCACGTAGTAACTAAGTGACCATTGGAGCTCCTCCTCCTAGAAATTTTTGGCATAGTTTAGCCTTTGAGCATGGGTGGTAAGAGATTTTCATTGTTGTTATGGATGACTTCAAGAGATTCACTTGGGTAGTCTTGCTGAGTAGAAAAGATGAAAGCTTTGAATCTTTTGTCAAACTCAGTAATTGGATAATGAACGAATTAGGAGCTAAAATTAGTAGAATCTAAAGTGATCGTGGATAATAATTCAAAAATATTCATAACGAAGAATTTTTTTCAGCACATGGTATTGACCACAACTTTTCTACTCCATATACTCAACAAAATGGGGTTTTAGAAAGGAAGAACAGAACCTTAGTTTAATGGCTCGATCCATGTTGAGTGATAATAATCTACCAAAGTACTTTTGGGGATAAGTTGTTAGCACAACCTGTTATATCTTCAATCGGGTTTTAATTCACCCAATTCTTGAGAAGACACCCTATGAACTTTGGCGAGGGTGCAAGCCTAAGATTTGTCATCTCAGATCATTTAGCTGTAGGTGCTTTATTCTTAACACCAAGGAGCAGTTAGGTAAGTTTGATCTAAAGGTTGATGAAGGTATCTTTTCAGGGTAATCAACTAATAACAGGGCATATAAAATATATGTCAAAAGAACTAGCCTATTAGAGGAATCTATGAATGTGGATATCGATGAAATGAACAATGTAGATAAATATCCATCTGCAGAAGATGAAGGAGTAACTCAGTAAGAAAATCCACTCAACATGCCACTCTTTGTGCTGTGATAAGTGTATAATTACACTTATTATCATATTAATTTTATACACTAAACACTATAGTTTTAGTTATTTTTGTGCTTCATATAAAAGATTTCACATGGTATGCAGTTGTTTTTTATGCAAATGCAGATACTAGGTAAATCTTGGGAGTAAAATGATCTAAAGTGGAATTCTATGTAAAAAGAGTGAAAAAGGTGCGAAAAGATGCGTGGAACTTAAATATTTGGCTTAGGATCGAAGCTATCAAAGATCGGTAAAGTTACATGAAGAATTCTGAAGAAAAACACAATTCACGGTCACGATAATCATTCACAGTCGTGACTTTTATACTTTAGAATAGAAAGTTGATAGATAAGTATTCACGGTCATGACTTGTATATCGCGATCATGACTCCGATGGTTTCTAGTCAAATCTTCTTAGCTACCAACCGCTAGATAAGATCGATCAATGACCATCAACCACCATCAACTACCAATGAGAAGATACCTATCAGAAGTCAACCAATCATGAAAAGGTGACTATCCATTGTGGAATAGATTATAGCTTCTCAACCAATCACAATGAAGTGATACAATCTTTCACCAATGGACACAACTCTTCATATGGATAGACGCAACCCTTCAAACGCTATAAATAGGGCTCCAAACCTCACCAATTTCGTGGAATGGAGTGCAGCATTAGAATGCAATTATAGGGTTATGTATAGTGTGTGTAGATATAGAATAAAATATCTAGTTTCACTACGTTTATAAGTGTTAGTGAGAAAATGTTTAAGTGATTCGAATCCTTGTTTTGATCACTAGATTTCTCTATATATTCGAGCGATTGTTGTATTAGTGTACTTGCAAATCACTTATCAATAAAAGTTTTCATTCTTCAACATTCATTTGTTCGATATTCACAAATAATAGCATCCTAGCGAAGGTTCAGTATGGGCCGAGATCGAATTCAAAGCAGACGTAGGAATTACGGTAATTGACAACTCCCATTAAAGAGTGGATACGGTTTGATCAACTTTAGCTTTCACTTGCATACCTTACAACTTTGCTTTACTTTCAACTTATACTATCTATTTCGAAGTTTATGATATGTTCTATGTGTCAAAATACGTATTTCGTGTTAAGTCTTTTATATTAATCAAGTTATATGCTTTGGAGTTAACTTTAAGAGTAGTTTTAGGGTTAACGAGATTGTGTATAATCATTGGATCTGTGATTTTAACGCTGTTTAGTGAGCCAACATTTTTGGAATGGTAACTCGCTACATGTGGCTATGGGAGAGCGACCCGTACTAAGCATAGTAATATTGTTATCTTGGTTTATAGAATTGTCTTGATTCATTTGCGCTAGATTTAGAAAAGTCATTTCATGTGTTACTCTGCTGTGAATCACTAAACATCTAAGTGTCTAGAATCAAATATGTTAGATTAGTTTAGTGAACTTAATAACTTTGTTGAACTTGCATGTTTTCGTTGCTATACTTATTTCATAGGAAAATCTATAAATTAGAATCTCTAATCTTTCATACATATATCTATCCATTCTTTATTCTAATCCTCCTATCCAAAACTTCAAATTATTTTATTTTATTTTCTTCATTCCATTTTCCTTGTTGTTCTTTAGAGCTAGTCCTTCCCTGTGGGATCGATATCTTTTAAAACTACATCGCAACTGTATACTTGCAGTTATCATCATTTTTCTATCTTGATAAGTGGTATTGATAACACCTATACTTTACGTGAACAAATTTTCGGCACCTTTAATATATAGCCAAAATCTTTGCGAAAAAGTTATTAAACTTATCAGTAGAAAAGTGGTGAACAAGTTTTTAGCACCATTGCCGAGGAAGGTAAGTGCGTTCCAAAGATCACTTGCTGGAGATTACGTTACCTTTTTGTTTTTATTTTGCTTTTATTTTAATTATATGTTTATCTTCTTGTTATGATATTTTAGAGTTAAAATGTTTACTAACATACATTGAGATAAGTTTTTTGGAGATTACATGATCGATAACTTAATTGATATATGTGTAGATGAAATTTGTCATGTTACATCACTTGAAGAGTCAACATCTGAATCTCTTGAAAATTTAGAATATTCATCTAAAACCGAAAAATTGGTTAGAGAAGATGATCCTATACCACCTTCTATAGATAAACCACCCTTAGTGGAATTTAAGAAATTGCCTATTCATCTAAAGCATGCATTTTTAGGGAGCAATAGTACCCTGCCCATTATCATTTCTAATAAGTTATCTAGTCTGTAGGAAGAAGCATTATTAGAGACAATAAAGGGTAGAATTACGAGTATTGGTTGGTAAATTTTCGAAATTAGAGGGATTAACCCTAATATAGTAATGCATTCTATTAATTTGGAGAATGAAAGTAAACCTAGAATAGAAAGGCAAAGAAGATTAAATCCTCATATGAAGGAAGTTGTTAAGAAGGAAATTATTAAGTTGCTAGATGCAGGAATTATCTATCTGATTATAGATAGTGAGTGGGTCAGCCCTGTTCAATGTGATTAAAAAAAGGGGTATTATTGTAGTCTAGAATGAAAAGGGTAACTTTGTTCCCACTAGGACAACAACTGGATGGAGAGTTTGCATAGACTACAGAAAATTAAATGCAGCAAGTAGGAAAGATTATTCCCCTTTACCATTCATAGATCAAATGTTAGAAAGGATATCAAGTCATGCATTTTACTATTTTCTAAATGGATTCTCTAGTTATTTTCAAATTCACATTAAGCCAGATACCAGGACAAAACCACTTTTATGTGTCCATTTGGTACATTTGCTTATAGAAGAATGCATTTCGGGTTATGCAATGCTCCAGCTACTTTTCAGAGGTGTGTTTCTGCCATTTTTAATAAGTATGTGGAGAATATTATGGAAGTTTTCATGGATGATTTCTCTGTATATGGAGATTCTTTTGAGAAATGTTTGGAGAATTTGGATAAAGTACTCACTAGATGTGAGGAAACTAATTTGGGGTTGAATTGGGATAAATGTCATTTTATGGTTAATGAAGGTATAGTATTAAGTCATAAGATAAATGAAAAAGGAATTCACATAGATATAGCAAAAATCGAAATCATAGAGAAATTACCTCCTCCCATAAATGTTAAGGGAATAAGATCATTTCTAGGCCATGCTGGATTTTACACTAGGTTTATTAAAGATTTCTCAGTTATTGCTAAACCTTTAACTAATTTATTAGATAAAGATGTGA
>CATIWQ010534651.1:0-23031 GCA_949673415.1 Euphorbia schlechtendalii
AGAATGTATAACAAACTCCTTAGGCCATAAATAGTGCTGCCAAGTCTCAAGAGCCCTAACTAATGCATATAACTCTTTATCATAAGTGGGATAGTTTAAGCTCGCCCCATTCAATTTTTCACTAAAATAAGCTATAGGACATCCTTCTTGCATCAAAATAGCCCCAATACCCACACCACATGCATCACATTCAATTTCAAAAGTTCTCTCAAAATTAGGCAAAGTTAAAATAGGTGCAGATGTAAGTTTTTATTTTAGCAAGTCAAATGCATCTTCTTGTTCCTTTTCCCACTTAAACCCAACATTATTTTTAACTACTTCGGTTAAAGGAGCAGCAATAGAACTGAAGTTTTTGACAAACCAGTGATAGAAGCTTGCCAACCCATGAAAACTCCTTACCTCAGTAATCGACTTAGGTGTAGGCCACTCTTGAATTGCCTTCACCTTCTCCTCATCCACTTGCACTCCTTGTGTCGAAACTACAAAACCCAAGAACACAATTGTTATCTTGTTGACGGCTCTACAATCGATGCACATCCTCCAAGTCCCATCCTTTTTTGGCACTAAGATGACGGGAACAGCGCAAAGACTCATACTTTCACGTATCAAACCCTTTGACATCAACTCCTCAACTTGCCGTTGAAGTTCCTTTATCTCCTAGGGATTACTTTTATAGGCTGGTCGATTCGGTATAGATGCTTATGGTACAAAATTGAATATGAAGTTAATTTTGGTAAACCTATTCCCGGAGTCAAGGGCAACAAGGTGTAATGTTTCCTTTCCTTAATTAAGGTGATTTTATTCGATTTGCCTTTATGATTGGCATCGCGATCATGTTGCCATGGACGACCCAAAAGTAGATGGCATGCTTGCATAGGTACCATGTCATATAAAACCTGGTCACAAAATTCACCAATTACGAAATAGACTTTCACCTCATTACTATCATTGAGCCATTGAAGTCTATAAGGCCTTGGATGCCTAGTTGTGGGCAAGCTCAATTTCTCCACCATTGTAGTATTAGCAACATTACAACAGCTACCACTATCCACAATTAACTACATATTTTATCTTGGACACGACAATGAGCGTGAAAGATATTATCTCTTTGTTCATTAGACTCTTTGTTTTTTACACTTAGAACATATCTAACAACAAGATTAATCGACCTAGTTTCAGCTTGCTCCTTTACACACTCAACATCACTACAATCTTCTAATTCAGGCATATCAGGATCTAATTCACTTTCACATTCAGTCATGTATTCTCCATATTTAAGTATCATAGTACACTTATTAGGACAATCACACATCACTTGACCACGACCTTGACATTTAAAACATTGAATGTCACGATTTCTAGTACGGGTTTCAATGGTCTTACATTCTCCATGTGTGCCCTTTTTTCCTTTAAAATCAGATTTAGGCTTAGACGCACTAACCTTTTCTTTACGTTTGTAATTTGGCTTCCATGATGATGAAGTAGAATTACTACGAGTCTTATTCTTCTGAAGGAGCTGTTTTTCAATTTTGACAGCTTTATGGAGTAGTTCCTCGAAAGTTACATAATGTTGGAGATCTACCGCATCAGCTATATCATTATTCAATCAGCCAAGAAAATGAGCCATCATGCTCTCTTCATCTTCTTCCAAATCAGCCCTTAGCATGGCCATCTCCATCTCTTTGTGGTAATCTTCTACACTTTTAGAACCTTAGCGCAAGCCTTGTAAGTTTCTTAACAATTCACGATGGTAATAAGAAGGAACAAACCGTTTTTTCATGATCCATTTCATTCCATTCCAAGTATTAATTGGTGGCTCACCATCTCTGCGTATTACGTTTAAGTTGATCCCACCATACTACAGCATAATCGATTAGCTCGGAAATAACCAATTTAATTTTCTTCTCCTCGGAGTAATTATGGATGTCAAAAATTGAATCAACTTTTCTTACCCATTCCAAATACACATCAGGCTTACTATTACCTTTGAATGAGGGAATCTTGAATTTAATGGCATTAAGATTACCATCTTGACGTGGTCATCCCCTAGAACTCTTTCATGAGTTTAAATCAGATTGCTCTTCCTATGAATCATCCTCAAAGTCCTTAATTGTTTTATTTGATCTGCAATTTCAAACAATTGTTGCTGCAATTTATTCATTTCTCCTTCAAAAGCACCCCTTAACACTTTTGGATCCTCTTCATCAGATGATTCCTCATCCTTATGAGACATGGTTAGATAGACAGAAATAAAAAAAAACTTATTGTAAAAAGCAAGAAAAGAAGGAAATCAGAATACTCACAATGTGTTCCAAGCTCTTTGGTATTATGTTGATCGAGATTAATATATCAAGCCAAACAATATATCGAATTACCAGAAGCAAAATTTAATAAAAGTGAGGATAGCGGAAACAAGGATTCTATGAGAACAATAGATAATGAGACAAGATACAATGCGTATGGATGACAAAAGATTGGGTAGACAATGTTCAATAAAAAATGATGGTATCTACTTCAATGAACCTATGTAATCTACAGGCCAAAGGATGCGGAACTCAATGAACAAAGACAATAATAAAGAAACTTGAAAAACCCAGATTACCAGAATTATGAATTCATTTTTCAATAGGTTGGAGAATGAATTATAAGGTAGAGTCTTATGGCAAGTTTTAGATCATTCTCTAAATAATCAGATAGCTTTAGAATTGCAAGAAACTGATCTTTGTAGAGAGTTATGATGAAAAGAAATAGACTGGGCAGAATTACAACCACAATTCAAACTGTGCTCTTATAACCAATTGATGTGAATCCGGTTACGCGAAGCGCAATTCGAACTCGAGAATTTTCCCCGACAGTGAATTGAGATTTTGAGACACAAAGGAAATTGGATAATGAATAAGATAGTAGAATTAAGAAGAACAAATAGCAAAAACACAACCAATCCTAGCAAATAAAATGAACAATCAAGCTAATATATAGTTAACACAACCTTTCGAATTGGATGAAAGAACCTGTTATGGGGTTGATTCTCAATTGTCTAGCCACAATAATTGATCACAATCAAAATAAGAATTCAAGAACAAGATCACAATCACTCGCACTCAAAGAATAAGATGAAATTTCACAAGGAAATTTGAAATTTTATTAATCTTCAAAAACATGATAAGAACACAAAGAAAGATGTCTATATATAATAAAACTAAACCTAAGTCATGAAATTTGTTGAGTAATTTGTCTAAAACTAAATAAATAAAGTTCTAATAGCTTTCTTTAGGAAAGAAGTCTTTAAAGAATCAGGAAAAAAATCCAAACTAAACTAGAAATAAAAATTAAAAACTCTAAGATTGCTGGAAGCCTATTTAGTATCTTCCATTAATTAAATGGCCTAATAAAAATTAACCAATATCCCAATGGTTAACATGTGCCATACACATGCGTGTCTAATGCTCAATTTAGCTAATTTAAACCAAACCAAGTATTCAGTCATTCTTCCTTTAATTCGATCAAAGTAAGAATTTTTTCATCCTTGATCAAGCTCATATCATTGGAAGTTGTTGGAATTTGACTTGAACGTTGAATCATTAAAATCTCTTTGACAAGCCCGTTTAAGGCATCTTGAACTCTCTTTGACATAGACCTTGTAATTGGAATATGCAAATGATCTTTCTTCTTAATCTCCATGCCTTTGTCATTTTCATGCTCAATATTAGTTATATCTTGATTCGCATCATTGACGCGTGCACTTTTATGGTCATATCATGTTTATCACACTCTAAATAGTTAAAAAGTAGATTTTAAGCACAAAGTTGAAAAAACACGCATCGATTTCGAAGATCAAAATTTCTTGAAAAACTTGACGCATGCCTTTTATGATCATATCATCTTTATCACACTCTAAAATGGTTCAAAAGTCGATTTTAGGGTAAACGTAGAAAACACTCGCATAGATTTCCTAGTTCAAAATTTCAAGAAAACTTTGACACATGCCTTTTATGGTCGTATAGTGTTTAACACAATCTAAAATGGTCCAAAAATTAATTTTAAGCACGATGTTGAAAATACTCGCACCAATTTCCAGGATTGAAATTTCGTGAAAACTTTGACGGATACCTTTTTTACTCATATCATGCTTATGACACTCTAAAATGATTCGAAAGTCATTTTAATCACAAAGGTGAAAAAATTTGCATCGATTTTCGTGATCGAATTGTCGTAATCACATTGATGCATGCCTTTTTTGGGTCAAATCATGTTTATTACACTCTAAAGTGGTCCAAAAGTCGATTTTAAGCACAATATTGAAAAAACTAGCACGGATTTGTGGGTTTGAAATTTCATGAAAACTTTGATGCATGCCTTTTATGGTCATATCATGTTTATCAAACTTTAAAATTGTCCAAAAGTTGATTTTAATTACAAAGTTTAAAAAGCTCGCACCAATATCCAGGATTGAAATTTCGTGAAAACTTAAACGCATGCCTTTTACATATCATGTTTGTCACACTCTAAAATGGTCCAAAATTCTATTTTAAGCACAATGTTATAAAAATTCCACCGATTTCCAGGATCGAAATTTTGTGAAAACTTTGACGCATGCCTTTTATGGTCATATAATGTTTATTAAACTCGAAAATGGTCCAATTGTCGATTTTAAGGTAAACGTTTAAAATCTAGCACAAATTTCCAATATCAAAATTTCTTGAGATCTTTGACGCATGCCTTTTATGGTCATAATATGTTTATCACACTCTAAAATGGTCCAAATGTCGATTTCAAGCACAAAGTTTAAAAAAATTCCCATCGATTTCCAGAATTGAAATTTCATGAAAATTTTGATGCATGCCATTTCTGGTTAGGTCATATATATATCACACTCTAAAATGGTCCAAATGTTGATTTTATGCACAAAGCTGAAAAAACTCGGACCAATTTCTGTGATTGAAATTTCGTGAAAACATTGACGCATGCCTTTAATGGTCATATCATGTTTATCACACTCTAAAATGGTCTAAATGTCGATTTTATGCACAAAGTTGAAAAAACTCTAACAAATTTCTATTATGCAAATTTCGTGAACACTTTGACACATGCCTTTTATGGTCATATCATGTTTATCACACTCTAAAATGATCTAAAAGTTGATTTAAGATAAACATTGAAAAAACTCGCACTGATTTTCGGGATCAAAATTTCTTGAAATTTTTGACGAATGCCTTTTATGGTTATATCAAGTTTATCACACTCTAAAATGGTCAAAAAGATAGTTTTAAGCACAAAAATGAAAAAACTCGCCGATTTCCGGGATAGAAATTTCGTAAAAACTTTAACGCATGCCTTTTATGGTCATATCATGCTTATCACACTCTAAAATGATCCAAAAGATGATCTTATCGACAAAGTTTAAAAAACTCGCATTGATTTCCGAGATCGAAATTTCGTGAAAACATTTGCGCATGTCTTTTATGGTCATATCATGTATACAACACTTTAAAATGGTTTGATGATCGATTTTAAGGTAAACGTGAAAAACTCACACTGATTTCCCGGGATCAAAATTTCATGAAAACTTTGGCACATGCCTTTAATGATCATATCTTGTTAATCACACTCTAAAATTGTCCAAAAGATGATTTTAAGCACAAGTTGAAAAAACTCACACCAAATTCCGTAATTGAAATTTCGTGAAAACTTTGACGCATGTATTTTATGGTCCTATCATGTTTATGACACTCTAAAATGGTCCAAAAGTTGATTTTAGGGTCAATGTTGAAAAAGTACGCAACGATTTCCGGGATAGAAATTCAGTGAAAACTTTGACCCATGCTTTTTATGGTCATATCATGTTTATCACACTCTAAAATGGTCCAAAGGTCGATTTTAAGGTTAATGTTGAGAAAACTAGCATAGATTTCCGGCATTGAAATTTTGTGAAAACTATGTCACATGCCTTTTGTTGACATATCATGTTTATATCACTCTAAAATGGTCCAAAAGTTGATTTTAAGGTAAACGTTAAAAAATCTCGCACTGATTTCTAAGATCAAAATTTTGTGAGAACTTTTACGCATGCCTTTAGTGGTCATATCATGTTTATATCACTCTAAAATGGTCCAAAAGTCGATTTTAAGTTAAACATCGAAAAAACCCACACCGATTTCCGAGATCAAAATTTCGTGAAAACTTTGATACATGCCTTTTGTGGTCATATCATGTTTATCACACTGCAAAATGGTCCAAAAGTCTATTTTAAGCACAAAGTTGAAAAAACTAGAATCGATTTTTATGACCGAAATTTCGTGAAAACTTTGACGCATGCTTTTTATGGTCATATCATGCTTATCACACTCTAAAATGGTCCAATGGTCGATTTTAAGGTAAACGTTGAAAAAACTCGCACCGATTTTCGGAATCAAAATTTCGTGAAAACTTTAACACATGTCTTTTATGGTCATATTATGTGTATCACACTCTAAAATGATCCAAAAGTCATCTTTAAGCATAAAGTTTAAAAAGCTCGCATCGATTTCCGGGATCGAGATTTCGTGAAAACTTTGAGACATGCATGTTATGGTCATATCATGTTTATCACACTCTAAGATGGTCCAAAAGTCGATTTTAAGCACAATGTTGAAAAAACTCACCGATTTCAGGTATCGAAATTTCATGAAATCTTTGAAATATGCCTTTTATGGTCAGATCATGTTTATCACACTCTAAAATGATCCAAAAGTTGATTTAAAGGTAGATTTCCAGGATCAAAATTTCCTTAAAACTTTGATGCAACCTTTTATAGTCTTATTATGTTTTTCACACTCTAAAATGGTCCAAAAGTCGATTTTAAGCCCAAATTTAAAATGCTAGCACCGATTTCCGGGATTGAAATTTTGTGAAAACTTTGATGCCTTCCTTTTATGGCCATATTATCTTTATCACACTCTAAAATGGTTCAAAAGTCAATTTTAAGGTAAACGTAGAAAAAACACGCACCGATTTCCAGGATGAAAATTTCGAGAAATATTTGAAGCATGTCTTTGATGGTCATATCATGCTTATCACACTCTAAAATGGTCCAAAAGTTGATTTTAAGAACAAAGTTAAAAAATCTTGCAACGATTTCTAGGATCGAAAAGTCATGAAAACTTTGACGCATGCCTTTTATGGTCATATCATGCTTATGACACTCTAAAGGGTCCAAAAGTCGATTTTATGCATGAAATTGAAAAAACACCCACAGATTTTTGGGATCGAAATTTTGTGAAATCTTTGACGCATGGCTTTATGATCATATCATATTTATCACACTCTAAATTGGTTCAAAAGTCAATTTTAAGGCAAACGTTGAAAAAACTCGCATAGATTTCTTAGATCAAAATTTCATGAAAACTTTGACGCATGCCTTTTATGGTCGTATAGTGTTTATCAAAATATAAAATGGTCCAAAAGTCTATTTTAAGCACAAATTTGAAAAAACTCGCACCGATTTCTGGGATCCAAATTTTGAGAAAACTTTGACATATGCCTTTTATGGTCATATCATGTTATCACACTCTAAAATGGTCAAAAGTTATATTTGAAGCACAAAGTTTAAAATGCTCGCATTGATTTCCGAGATCGAAATTTCGTGAAAACTTTGACGAATGCCTTTTATGGTCATTTCATGTTTATCACACTCTAAATTATCCAAAAGTCGATTTTAAGTTTAAAATTGAAAAAACTCGCATTTCCTTAGGGATCAAAATTTTGTGAAAACTTTGACATATGCCTTTTATGGTCATATTATGCTTATCACACTCTAAAATGGTCTAAAAGTTGATGTTAAGCAAAGAATTTAAAAAGCTCGTACAAATTTCTAGGATTGAAATTTCTTGAAAACTATGACCCATGCCTTTTTTTTGTCATATCATGCTTAGCACATTCAAAAATGATCCAAAAATTGATTTTAATCACAAAGGTGAAAAAATTCACACTATTTTTCGGGATTGAAATTTCGTTAAAACATTGACGCATACCATTTTTAGTCATATCATGCTTATCACACACAAAAATGTTCTAAAAGTCGATTTTAAGATCAACGTGAAAAAAAACTCAAAATGATTTCCGAGATCGAAATTTCGTGAAAACATTGACGTATGTCTTTTATGGTCATATCATGCTTATAACACTCTAAAATTATCCAAAAGTCGATTTTATGCACAATCTTGAACCGATTTCCAAAAGCTTGCACCGATTTCCGATATCCAAATTTCGAGAAAACTTTGACGGATGCCTTTTATGGTCATATCATGCTTATCACACTCTAAAATGATAAAAAGTTATATTTTAAGCACAAAGTTTAAAAAGCTCACATTGATTTCTGAGATCGAAATTTCGTGAAAGCTTTGACTCATGCCTTTTATGGTCTTATCATGTTTATCACACTCTAAAATGGTCCAAAAGTCAATTTTAAGCACAAAGTTGAAAACACTAGTATTCATTTATGGGATCGAAATATCTTGAAAACTTTGACGCATGCCTTTTATGGTCATATTATGCTTATGACACTCTAAATGGTCCAAAAGTCGATTTTAAGCATAAAATTGAAAAAAAAACCCACAGATTTTTGGGATCTAAATTTCGTGAAATCTTTGACGCTTGGCTTTTATGGTCATATCATGTTTATCACACTCTAAAATGGTCAAATGTTATATTTTAAGCACAAAGTTTAAAAAGCTCGCATTGATTTCCGAGATCAAAATTTCGTGAAAACTTCGACGCATGCCTTTTATGGTCTTTTCATGTTTATCACACTCTAAATAATCCAAAAGTCTATTTAAGTTTAAAATTGAAAAAACTCGCATTTCCTTATGGGATCGAAATTTTGTGAAAACTTTGGCACATGCTTTTTATGGTCATGTTATGCTTATCACACTCTAAAATGGTCAAAAAGTCATTGTTAAGCAAAGAATTTAAAAAGCACGTACCAATTTCAAGGATTGAAATTTCTTGAAAACTTTGAAGCATTCCTTTTTTTGTCATATTATGCTTATCACACTCTAAAATGATCCAAAAGTTGATTTTAATCACAAAGGAGAAAAAATTCACACTAATTTTCGGGATTGAAATTTCATTACATATCATGCTTATCACACACTAAAATGTTCCAAAAGTCGATTTTAAGGTCAACGTGAAAAAAAAACTCAAAATGATTTCCGAGATCGAAATTTCATGAAAACTTTGATGTATGTCTTTTATGGTTATATCATGCTTATAACACTTTAAAATTGTCCAAAAGTCAATTTTAAGCACAAAGTTTAAAAAGCTCGCACCGATTTCCGCGATCGAAATTTTGTAATAACTTTGAAGCATTCCTTTTATGGTCATATCATGTTTATCACACTCTAAAATGGTCTAAATGTTGATTTTAAGGTAAACATTGAAAACACTCGCATCGATTTCGGGGATAAAAATCTCATGAAAACTTTGACGCATGTCTTTTATGGTCATATCATATTTATCACACTCTAAAATGATCCACAAGTCGATTTTAAGCACAAAGTTGAAAATTTTGCACCTATTTCAGGGATCGAAATTTCCTGAAATCTTTTACGCATGCCTTTTATGGTCATATCATGTTTATCACACTCTAAAATAGTCTAAAAGTCAATATTAAGTACAAATTTTAAAAAGCTAGCATTGATTTTCAGGATCGAAATTTCGTGAAAACTTTGACGCATGCCTTTTACGGTCATGTCATGTTTAACACACTCTAAAATTGTCCAAAAGTTGATTTTAAGCACAAAGTTGAAAAAACTAGCATTGATTTATGGGATTAAATTTCATGAATACTTTGATGCATGACTTTATGGTTATATCATGTTTATTACATTCTAAAATGGTCAAAAAGTATATTTTAAAAACAAAGTTGAAAAAACTCTCATAGATTTTCGGGTTCGAAATATTGTGAAAACTTTAACGCATGCCTTTGAAGGACATATTATGCTTATCGCACTCTAAAATAGTCTAAATTTCAATTTTAATCACAAAAGTGAAAAAATTCGCACTGATTTCCGGGATCGAGATTTCGTGAAAACATTGACGCATACCTTTTATGGCCATATCATGTTCATCACACTTTAAAACGGTCGAAAATTCGATTTCAAGTTCAGCGTGAAAAAAAACTCGCAATGATTTCTGGGATCGAAATTTTGTGAAAACTGCCTTTTATGGTCATATCATGTTTATCACACTCTAAAATGGTCCAAAAGTCGATTTTGAGCACAAAGTTGTAAAAGCTGTCATTCATTTATGGGATTGCAATTTCATGAAAACTTTGACGCATTCCTTTTATGGTCACATCATGTTTATCACACTCTAAAATAGTCGAAAAATCGATTTTAAGCACAAAGTTGAAAAAATTCGCTCCAATTTCCGGGTTCGAAATTTCGTAAAAACTTTGAAGCATGCTTTTTATCGTCATTTCATGCTTATCGCATTCTAAAATGATCCAAAAGTCGATTTTAAGGTAAACATTGGAAAAAAAAATTTCGAATCGAAATTTCGTAAAAACTTTGATGCCTGCCTTTTATTATCATATAATGCTCATCACACTATATAATTGTTCAAAACTCGATTTTAAGAATAAAATTTAAAAAGCTCGCATCGAGTTCCGGGATAGAAATTTCGTGAAAACCTTGACGCATACCTTTTATCGTCATATCATCATGTTTATCACACTCTAAAATTGTCTAAAAGTCAATTTTAAGGTAAACTTTGAAAAAACTGGCACCTATTTCCGGGATAAAAATTTCATGAAAACTTTGACGTATCTCTTTGATGGTCTTATAATGTTTATCACAATCTAAAATGGTCCAAAAGTCGATTTTAAGCACAATCTTGAAAAAACTCGCACCGAATTCCGGGATCGAATTTCATGAAAACTTTGACGCATGCCTTTTATGGTCATAGCATGTTCATTACACTCTAAAATAGTCCAAAACTTTATTTTAAGGTAAACGTTGAAAAATCTTGCTTTGATTTACAATATCAAAATTTCCTAAAAAAATTGAAAATGTTCCAAAAAGTCGATTTAAAGGTCAACGTGAAAAAAAAACTCGCACTGATTTTTGGGATCGAAATTTCGTGAAAAGTTTGATGTTCCAAAAATTCGAATCGATTTCGAGGATAAAAATCTCATGAAAACTATAACGCATGTCTTTTATGGTCATATCATGTTTATCACACTCTAAAATGATCCAAAAGTCAATTTTAAGCACAAAGTTGATAAATTCACACCGATTTCCGGGATCCAAATTTTGTGAAATCTTTTACGCATACCTTTTATGGTCATATCATGTTTATCACACTCTAAAATAGTCTAAAAGTCAATTTTAAGCACAAATTTGAAAATGCTAGCACTGATTTCCGGGATCAAAATTTCGTGAAAACTTTGACGCATGCCTTTTACAGTCATATCATGTTTATCATACTCTAAAATTGTCCAGAAGTTGATTTTAAGCACAAAGTTGAAAAAACTAGCATTGATTTATGGGATTGAAATTTCACGAATACTTCGACGCATGACTTTATGGTTATATCATGTTTATTACACTCTAAAATGGTCAAAAAGACAATATTAAAAACAAAGTTGAAAAAACTCACACCGATTTCTATGTTTGAAATTTCGTGAAAACTTTGACGCATGCCTTTGAAGGTCATATTATGCTAATCGCACTCTAAAATGGTCTAAAATTAATTTTTAATCACAAAGGTAAAAAAATTCGCATAGATTTCAGGGATCGAAATTTCGTGAAAACATTGACGCATGCCTTTTAAGGTCATATCAAGTTTATCACACTCTAAAATGGTCGAAAAGTCGATTTTAAATTCAGTGTGAAAAAAAACTCGCAATGATTTCCGGGATCCAAATTTCGTGAAAACTTTGACACATGCCTTTTATGGTCATATCATGTTTATCACACTCTAAAATGGTCAAAATGTCGATTTTATGCACAAAGTTGAAAAAACTCTGACAAATTTCAGTGATCTAAATTTCATGAACACTTTAACACATGCCTTTTATGGTCATATCATGTTTATCACACTCTAAAATGATCTAAAAGTTGATTTAAGATAAACAATGAAAAACACGCACTGATTTCCGGGATCAAAATTTCTTGAAAACTTTGACGCATGCCTTTTATGGTCATATCATGTTTATCACACTCTAAAATGGTCTAAAAGACAGTTTTAAGCACAAAAAAGAAAAAAATCACCGATTTTAAGCACGAAGTTGAAAAAACTAGCATTCATTAATGGGATTGCAATTTCATGAAAACTTTGACGTATGCCTTTTATGGTCATATCATGTTTATCACACTCTAAAATGGTCGAAAAATCAATTTTAAGCACAAAGTTGAAAAAATTAGCACCAATTTCCGGGTTCAAAATTTCATGAAAATTTGAAGCATGCTTTTTATCATCATATCATGCTTATCGCACTCTAAAATGGTCTAAAAGTCGATTTTAATCACAAAGGTAAAAAAACTCGCACCGATTTTTGGGATTGAAATTTAGTGAAAACATTGACGCATGCCGTTTTTGTCATATCATGCTTATTACACTCTAAAATGGTCTAAAAGTCGATTTTAATCACAAAGTTGAAAAAATTTACACTGATCTCCGGGATCGAAATTTCCTGAAAACATTGATGCATACCTATTTTGGTCATATCATGTTTATCACACTCGAATATGTTCCAAAATTCGATTTAATAAAGCTTAACATGAAAAAAAAACTCGCACTGATTTTTGGGATAGAAATTTCGTGAAAACTTTTATGCATGCCTTTATTATCATATCATGCTTATCACACTCTAAAATTGTTCAAAAGTCAATTTTAAGAACAAAGTTTAAAAAGCTCACACCGATTTTCTAGATAGAAATTTCGTGAAAACTTTGACGCATACCTTTATAGTCATATCATGTTTATAACACTCTAAAACTGTCCAAAAGTCAATTTTAAAGTAAAAGTTGAAAAAACTCACACCGATTTCCGGGATAAAAATTTCATGAAAACTTTGACGCATGTCTTCAATGGTCTTATCATGTTTATCACACTCTAATATGGTCCAAAATGTGATTTAAATCACACTCTAAAATGGTCCAAAAGGTGATTTAAAGCATAAAGTTGAAAAAACTTGCACTGATTTCCGTGTTCGAAATTTCGTGAAAACTTTGATGCATGCCATTTATGGTCATATCATGCTTATCACACTCTAAAATAGTCCAAAAGTCTATTTTAAGGTGAACGTTGAAAAAACACAGAGAGATTTCCGGGATCGAAATTTCATGAAAACATTGACGATGCCTTTTATGGTAATATCCTGTTTATCACACTCTAAAATGGTCCTAAAGACGATTTTAAGCACAAAGTTGAAGAAACTTAGACCAATTTCTGAGATCAAAATTCCGTGACAACTTTGACGCATGCTTTATATGATCATATCTTGTTTCTCACACTCTAATATGGTCCAAAAATCGATTTTAAGTGCGAAGATGAAAGACTTGCACCGATTTCCGGGATCAAAATTTTGTGAAAACTTTGACGCATGCCATTTATGGTCATATCATGTTTATAAATTCTAAAATGGTCCAAAAGTTTATTTTAAGGTGCACATTGAAAAAACTCAGACTGATTTTCGGAATCGAAATTTCGTGAAAACTTTGACGCATGCTTTTTATGGTCATATCATGTTTATCAAACTCAAAATTTGTCCAAAAGTCGATTTTAAGCACAAAGTTAAAAAAACTCACACCGATTAACGGGATTGAAATTTTGTGAAAACTTTGACTTAATGCCTTTTATGGTCATATCATGTTTATCACAATCTGAAATTGTCCAAAAGTTGATTTTAAGCACACGGTGAAAAAATTCGAATGGATTTCCTTAATCGAAATTTTGTGAAAACATTAACGCATGCCTTTTATGGCAAATCATGCTCATTTCACTCTAAAAAAGTCTAAAATTAAATTTTAATGTCAACGTGAAAAATACTTGCACCACTTTCCGAGATCAAAATTTCGTGAAAACTATGAAGCATACCTTTTATGAACATATCATGCTTATCAAACTCTAAAATGGTTCAAAATTCGATTTTAAGCATAAGGTTCGCACTGATTTGCGGGATCAAAATTTCGTGAAAACATTGAAGCATGCCTTTACGGTCAAATCATGCTTATTACACTTTAAAATGGTCCAAAAATTGATTTTAAGCATAAGGTTGAATAAATTCGCACTGATTTCCGGGATCGAAATTGCGTGAAAACATTTACGCATGCCTTTTATGGTCATTTCATGTTTATCAAACTCTAAAATGATCAAAAATTCAAATTTAAGCACAGAGTAGAAAAAAATCGCACTGATTACTAGGATCAAATTTTTGTGAAAACTTTGAAGCATGCCTTTTATGGTCATATCTTGTTTATCACACACTAAAATGTTCCAAAGTCGATTTTAGGCACAAAGTTGAAAAAATTAGCAAATATTTCCAGGATTGAAAATTCTTGAATACATTGACGCATGTCTTTTTTGGTCATATCATGCATATCACACTCTAAAATGGTCAAAACGTCTACTTTTAAGGTTAACATTGAAAAAACTCATACAAGTTTCCAGGATCAAAATTTCGTGAAATCTTTGATGCATGCCTTCTATGGTTATATCATGTTTATCACACTCTAAAATGGTCCAAAAGTAGATTTTAAGCACAAAGTTGCAAAAACTCAGACCGATTTCCGGGATTGAAATTTCTTAAAAACTTTGACGCATAACTTTTATGGTTATATCATGTTTATCACATTCTAAAATGGTCCAAAAGTTGATTTAAGGTAAACCTGAAAAAATCTCGAATTGATAACCGTGATTGAAATTTCATGAAAACGTTGACACATCCCTTTTATGTTCATATCATACTTATCACATTCCAAAATGGTCCAAAAGTCGATTTTAAGCACAAAGTTGAAAAAACTCGCACCGATTTCTGGGATTAAAATTTCATGAAAACTTTGATGCATGCCATTTATGGTCACATCATGTTTATCACACTCTAAAATGGTTTAAATGTCAATTTTAAGCACATAGTGGAAAAAACTCGCACCGATTTCCGAGATCTAAATTTCGTGAAAACTTTGATGCATGGCTTTTTATAGTCATATCATGTTTGTCACACTCTAAAATGGTCTAAGAGTCTATTTTAAACATAAATTTAAAAAACTGGCACGTATTTTCCGGGATCAAAATTTTGTCAAAACTTTGACGCATGCCTTTTATGGTCATATCAAGTTTATCACACTGTAAAATTGTTCAAAGTCACTTTAAGCACATAATGGAAAAAATCACACCGATTTCGGATATCAAAATTTCGTGAAAACTTTGACCCATGTCTTTTATAGTCATGTTATCTTGTTTATTACACTTTAAAATGTTCCAAAAGCGGATTCTAAGCACAAAGTTGAAAAAACTCGCACCTATTTCCGGGATTGAAATTTCGTGAAAACTTTGATGCATGCCTTTTATGGTCATATCATGCTTATGACACTCTAAAATGGTCCAAAAGTCGATTTTAAGGACAGAGTTGAAAAAACTCACATCGATTTCTGGGATTAAAATTTCGTGAATACTGTGACGCATGCCTTTTATGGTCATATCATGTTTATCACACTCTAAAACTATTCACAGGTTGATTTTAAGCACAAAGTTGAAAAATCTCACATCGATTTCCGAGATCGAAATTTCGTGAAAACTTTGACTCAAGCTTTTTGCGGTCATTTCATGCTTATGACACTTTAAAATGGTCCAAAAGTTGATTTAAAGCACAAAGTTGAAAAAACTCACATTGGTTCGAGATCGAAATTTTGTGAAAACATTAAGGCATGCCTTTTATGATCATATCACGTTTATCGTACTCTAAAATTTTCAAAAAGTCAATTTTAAGGTCAACTTGAAAAAAAACTCGCACTGATTTCTAGGATCGAAATTTCGTGAAAACTTTAACGCATGCCTTTTATGGTTATATCATGTTTATAAAACTCTAAAACGATCCAAAAGTCGATTTTAAGGTAAACTGTTAAAAAACAAGCACCGATATCTAGGTTGCTAATTTCGTGAAAACTTTGACTCATGCCTTTATGGTCATATCAATGGTCCAAAGATTTTAAGCACAAAGTTGAAAAACCTGGCACCGATTTCCGATATCGAAAATTTTGTGAAAACTTTGACTCATGCTTTTTATGGTCATATCATACTTATGACACTCTAAAATGGTACAATAGACAATTTGAAGCACAAAGTTGAAAAAATTCGCACCGATTTTCGAGATTTAAATAACGTGAAAACTTTTAATCAGGCCTTTTATGGTCATATTATGTTTATCACACTCTAAAATGGTCAAAAGGTGGATTTTAATCAAAAAGTTTAAAAATCACGCACCTATTTTCGAGAATGTCGTGAAAACTTTGACGCATGCTTTTTATGGTCATATAATTGTTATTACACTCTAAAATTGTCCAAAAGTTGATATTAAGTACAAAGGTTAGCACGGATTTTCGAGAACGAAATTTCATGAAAACTTTGACGCATGCCTTTTATGATCATATCATGTTTGTCATACACTAAAATTTTCTAAATGTCGATTTTAAGGTCAACGTGAAAAAAACTCGCACCGATTTCCGGGATCAAAATTTCGTGAAAACTATGACGCATTCCTTCTATGGTCATATCATGCTTATAACTCTCCAAAATGGTCCAAAAGTTGATTTTAAGCACAAAGTTGAAAAGACTCGCACTGATTTTTGGGATTGAAATTTCGTGAAAACTTTGACGCATGCCTTCTATGGTTATATCATGTTTATCACTCACTCTAAAATTTTTCGAAGGTTGATTTTAAGCAAAAAGTTGAAAAAACTAGCACCGATTTCCTGGCTTGAAATTTCCTGAATACTATGACTCATGCCTTTTAGGGTCATATCAAGTTTATCACACTCTAAATCTGTCGACAGGGTGATTTTAAGCACAAAGTTGAAAAACCTCGCACCGATTTCCGAGATTGAAATTTCGTGAAAACTTTGACACATGCTTTTTGTGGTCATATCATGCTTATGACACTCTAAAATGGTCCAAAAGTTTATTTAAAGCATAAAGTTGAAAAAACTCGCATCGATTTCTAGGATCGATTTTTGTGAAAACTTTGATACATGCCTTTTATGAACATATCATGTTTATCATACTCTAAAATGGTCTAAAAGTTGATGTTAAAGTCAACGTAAAAAAAACTCCGATTGATTTCAGGGATCGAAATTTCGTGAAAACTTTGACGCATGCCTTTTATGGTCATATCATGCTTATGACAATCTAAAATGGTCCAATAGATGATTTTAAGCACCTGTTGAAATAACTCGCACCGATTTTTAGGATTTAAATTTCGTGAAAACTTTAAATAAGGCCTTTTATTGTCATATCATGTTTATCACACTCTAAAATGGTCAAAAGGTCGATTTTAAGCTAGAAGTATTAAAATCACACACCAATTTTCGAGATAGAAATTTCGTGAAAACTTTGACGGATGCTTTTTATGGTCATATCATGCTTATGACACTCTAAAATTTTCCAAAAGTTGATTTTAAGAACAAAGGTTAAAAAAATAGGATTGATTTCAAGGATCGAAATTTCGTGAAAACTATGACGCATGCCTTTATTGTCCAAAAGTTAAAGTGAAAAAAAATGCAACAATTTTCGGGATCAAAATTTCATGAAAACATTGACGCATGCTTTTTATCATGCTTATTAAATTCTAAAATGGTCCAAAAATCGATTTTAAACACAAAGTTGAAAAACCTCGCAACGATTTCCGGGATCGAAATTTCGTGAAAACTTTGACGCATGCCTTTTATTGTCATATCTTGCTTATGACACTCTAAATTGGTCCAAAAGTTAATTTTAAGCACAAAGTTGAATTAACTCCACAGATTTCTGGGATTGAAATTTCGTGAAAACTTTGACGCATACCTTTTATGATCATATCATGTTTATCACACTCTAAAAATGGTCCAAATGTTGATTTTAAGCACAAAGATGAAAAACCTCACACCGATTTCCAAGATCGAAATTTCGTGAAAACTTTGACGCATGCTTTTTATGGTCATATCATACTTATGACACTCTAAAATGGTCTACAAGTCAATTCAAAGCACAAGGTTGAAAAAACTCGCATCGATTTCCCGGATCGAAATTTTGTGAAACTTTGACGCATACCATTTATGATCATATCACATTTATCGTATTCTAAAATGGTGTAAAAGTCAATTTTAAGGACAACGTGAAAAAAATCGCACTGATTTCCGGGATTGAAATTTTGTGAAAACTTTGACGCATGCCTTTTATGGTCTATCATGTTTATCATACTCTAAAATTGTCCAAAGTTCGATTTTAAGCACAAAGTTGAAAAACCTGGCATCGATTTCCGAGATCAAAATTTTGTGAAAACTTTGATGCATGCTTTTTATGGTTAAATCATGCTTATGACACTCTAAAATTGTCAAAAAGTCGATTTTAAGCATAAAGATTAAAAAACTTACATCGATTTCCGGGATCGAATTTTTGTGAAAACTTTGACACATGCCTTTTACGATCATATCATGTTTATCGTACATGAAAAATATCCAAAAGTCGATTTTAAGGTCTTCGTGTAAAACACCTTGCATAAATTTCCGAGATCTGAATTTCATGAAAACTTTGACGCATGCCTTTTATGATCATAATATGTTTGTCAAACTCTAAATTGTCCAAAGGTGATTTTTTTAAGCACAAAGTTGAAAAAACTCGTATCGATTTCTGAGATTGAAATTTCATGAAAACTTTGACGCATACTTTTTAGGGTCATATCATGCTTATGATACTCTAAAATGGCCCAATAGTCGATTTTAAGCACAAAGTTGAAAAAACTCGCACCGATTTCCGGGATTGAAATTTCGCGAATACTTTGAAGCAAGCCTTTTATGGAAACATCATGTTTATCACTCTCTAAAATAGTCCAAAGGTCGATTTTAAGAACAAAGTTGAAAAACCTCGCACCGAATTCATAGGTCAAAATTTCATGAAAATTAGATGCATGACTTTTATGGTATTATTATGCTTATAGCACTCTAAATGGTCAAAAATTGGATTTTAAACAAAGGTTGAAAAAACTCACACCGATTTCCAGAACCGAAATTTCATGAGAACTTTGATGCATGCCTTTTAAGGTCATATCATGCTTATTACACTCTAAAATGGTCCAAAAGTTGATTTTAGGCACAAAATTGAAAAAACTCGCACAAATTTAGGGGATTGAAATTTCATGAAAATTTTGACGCATGTCTTTTATGGTCATATCATGTTTATCAGACTCTATAATTGTCCAAAGGTTGATTTTAAGCATAAAGTTGAAAAACCTAGCACCGATTTTTGGGATCGAAATTTCGTGAAAACTTTGATGAATGCTTTTTACTTTCATATCATGCTTATGACAGTATAAAATGGTCCTAAAGTCGATTTTAAGCACAAAGTTGAAAAAACTCGAACCGATTTCCGGGATCGAAATTTCGTGAAAACTTTGAAGCATACCTTTTATGGTCATAACATATTTATAAAGCTCTAAAATTGTCCAAAAGTCGATTTTAAGGTAAACTGTTAAAAAACAAGCACCGATAGCTAGGTTGCAAATTTCGTGAAAACTTTGACGCATGCCTTTTATGCTCATATCATGTTTATCACACTCTAAAAAGGTCCAAAGATTTTAAGCACAAAGTTGAAAAACCTCGCACCAATTTTCGATATAAAAAATTTTGTGAAAACTTTGACGCATGCTTTTTATTGTCATATCATGCTTATGACACTCTAAAATGGTCCAATAGACGACTTTAAGCACAAAGTTGAAAAATCTCGCACTGAATTCCGGGATCGAAATTTCGTGAAAACTTTTACGCTTGCCGTTAATTGTCATATCATGCTTATCACACTCTAAAATGGTCCAACAGTCGATTTAAAACACATTCTTCCATCATGTTATTGATCCAATAATAATTAGCCAAGATCCCAACGGGTTAACATGTGATTTACACATGCGTGTCCAAAGCTCACTTAAACTATTTCCAATTAGACCAAGTCGTGAACTCCTCTTTAACACTTGAATCAAAAATTGAAATTCTTTATCTTTGCTTAAGCTGACCTTACTAGACTTTGTTGAAACTTGAATTGAATTCGGAATCTTCAAAATCTCTTTGATTTGCTCATTTAAAACTTCTTGAACACTCTTTGAATTAGACTTTGTAAATATAATAAGAAAAGGATCTTCCCACTTCAATTCTAAGTCTTTATCATTTCTAAGCTTAATAATTGGTGTTCCTTGATTCGCATCACAGCGTACGCACACTAGTCCTATACCCCCAAAGTGTGAACGGAAGCTTATCTGCCTAATCATGGTAAGTGGTCACCATTTTAGATAAAATTTTCTTGATAGACTTGTTCGCTGCTTCCACTACCCTATTGGCTTGAGGTCTATAGAGAGAAGAGCGATGATTCTCAATGCCATATTTTTCAATCAGATCAGCCGTTGCCTCTTGGAACTGAACCCCATTATCAGATATAATGTGATGAGGCATCCCGTAGTGCGCAAATATGCTTTTCGATGAACTTGGCAATCTTCTCTTGGTGGTTGTATTGGCGAAAGATTCGGCCTCTACCCACTTAGAGAAGTAGTCGACCGCCACAATGATGTATCGATGCCCATTAGTCGAAGAGGGTCAGATCTCACCAATAATATCAATCCTCCATGCCGAGAATGGCCAAAGAGTTGAAAGATTGTAGAGATTTGACGGAGGTAAATGACTAATGTTTTCGTATATCTCACATTTATGGCACTTCTTCACCTCGGAGATGCAATCGGCTATCATGGTAGTCCAAAAATAACCTTGCCGCTGAATTTTCTTCGTTAAGGCCAAACCATTCATGTGAGGGCTACAGTTTCCACCATGGACACGATTCGTGACTAGAGGGCTTCCTTTTCTGAAAGACAACGCAGAAATAAGTCATCGCTATACGCTTAAAGAGATCATCCCCCACAATTCTAAACTGAGCAGCCAACCGATGCAGAGATAATCATTCTGAGTTTGTTACCCCTAGGGGAAATTCCCCCTCTAGAATTAATTGGACTATATCCCGATACCAACAACCCTCATCCATGCTGATGGTGGCCGAGATGACATGATAATATAATGGCTCCTTAGATGATTAAAGGATCATAGATCTAATGGGTTGGGTTTGGGGACCTTCCCACATAGAGGCCAGGGTGGCTAAAGAATCCATCATTTAATTCTCATCCCAAGGGACATGCTGAAATAGACACTTCTTGAATTTCGTGGCCATTTCCCATACTGCATCTAGATAGGGCAAAAGTGACTCCTCCTTGATTTCCCAATCACCAATGACTTACCAAATGATTAGGGCGGAATCACTAGTGACAATGACTTCCTTTCCCTCGACATTTCTCAAAGCTTGCATACCAAAGAGGCACGCCTCATATTTCACTCCATTATTGTTTATGTGAAATTCCAAATGCTTAGATAGCAGGATGACTTCATTATGTGGTGTTACCAAGATAACCCCAAGACCTGCCCTTTGACAATTCATAGCTCCATCAAAGAATATTTTCCATTCTTCACTCACCGACTCTACATTCGCTAACTACTCATCCAGAAAATCTTAGTTCTCTATATAATCGAAGTCAAGGGCTTGATTAATGAGGAACTCGGCAACTTCTCAACCCTTAATCACCTTCTTCGTGACATACTCAATATCAAACTTAGAGAGGAGAAGTAACCAACGAGAGAGTTTACCGGTTAAAGTCGGGGATTGGCACAGATACTTCATCGGATCAATCTTAGCCACTGCTTGGATTCTGTGTGACTAGAAGTAGTGCCTAAGCTTCTTAGTGAGCCAAACCATTACCGCACAAGTCTTCTCAACAACTGTGTATCAACTTTCATACTCAAGAAGTTTCTTGATCAGATAATACACAGCATGCTCTTTCTTATCTTATTACTCCTGGACAAGCATTTTCCCTATTAAGCATTTTTCAATAGCTAGATATAGAATGAGAGGCTTGCCAGGAGTCGGCAGCTTCAGAATTGGCAGATTAATTAAATAATTCTTGATTCTGTCGAAGGCTAACTAACACTACTCATCCCAGATTATTGGCTGCTACTTTCTTAGAAGTTTGAACATTGGCCCACAAATGGTAGTCAATCGGGCTATGAAGCTATTGATGTACTGAAAGGACCCAAAAAATGATCGCAGTCCTTCTCTATCCTAGGAGTTGACATGTTGCGGATAGCCTTTATCTTATCCAGATCCATCTCAATCTAAAGCGAATCAAGGAACACTAATTATTAGGCATAAAATTGATAAATGAGAAGATCCTTTTCTAATTACATTTACAAAGTCTAAATCAAAGAGTGTTCAAGAAGTTGTAAATGAGAAAATCGAAGAGATTTTAATGATTTCCAATTCAACCCAAGTTTCAACAACTTCTAGTAATACCATCTCAAGAAGAGATGAACAATTCAAATTTTTGATTCAAGTATTGAAGAGGGGAGTTCAAGACTTGGTCTAATTGGAGATAGCTTAAGTGAGCTTTGGACACGCATGTGTAAATCACATGTTAACCCATTGGGATCTTGGCTACTTCTTATTGGATCAATTACATGATGGAAGAAAATGAAATGGCTGCTACAATATGTTTATTTTAATTTAATTAGATTTTCTTTTAATATTTAATAGTTAGTATACTTAGTATCCTAGATTGTGTCATATTTCAAATTAGAGTAGGATTCTTTTCTTATGCTTTAAGGATTTCAATCCTAAAACTATTAGGACATTAGTATTTTATATTTGAACAAATTCTACATATAATTTCGTGCTATAGGGTTAGTAGTATTATATATAGAGAACTTTTTATTTGTA
>CATIWQ010534655.1:0-18573 GCA_949673415.1 Euphorbia schlechtendalii
AGTCCTTACCCCATTTTCGACCGCTTTTACATTTCCCTAATAACAATAACAAAATATTCACAAATTAACCAATTTTTCCAAAATAATGAGTAGATCAAACATGGATTAAGATAAATACAATGCATAAAATGCATTCTAACATTATTACTTACTTTAATATATTTGTTATATTATATAAAATAGTCGACTATTAAAGATCCTGCAGATCTTTGTTAAATTATAATAATATTTATTTATGATAACAGTCAATTTTATATGAATGCACTAGCAATTTCCACTTGAAGTGAAGAGTCAAATTAATAATGATAATGACCACCAGAAGTGGAATATCAAGGAAATTGAATACTTCTCAGTATCAATTGATATTAATGATAATAGATCAAATGTCATATTCCGGAAATAAGTGTTATCATGATATTGGTAACACACAGATTGTTGAATGCTCTAGAAGAGCCAAGTATTAATGTATTAAGGGGATAACAATTGTTAAAAGCTCAAAAAAACTGAATATTTGTCTACTCTAAGTATGGGTAATACAAAAGTTACCATTATATCTTATATTATGAATATAATACAGGCTCCAGAAAAGTTGATGATTTATTAAAAGTTCAAAGAAGTGAAATATTTTTCCACTCTAAAATGGGTGACACAATTGTTACCATAATATCGGGTAAAACAAAAATGGTTGAAGGCTCCGGAAGAACTAATATTATGTTGTAAAGGGGAACAAAATTTATTATAAATAATGCATTATTTTCCCCAAATTCTCACCGAAATTTATTAAGTTTTAAAGATATTCGCAGAAATGGATATCATATTGACACTGAGAAGGAAGATAACAAGGAATATCTTCATATTACAAAAATTATTTCAAGTAAGAAATGTATACTTGAAAAATTTTATACTCTTTCATCTGGTTTGTTTTACACATATATAAATATGATTGAGGTGAATTTGACTATAAACCAGAAGTTTATAAATTCGGATACATATAAAATTTGGCATGAATGACTAGGTCATCCTGGTTTGATAATGATGAGAAAAATTATTGAAAATGCACATGAGCATCTGTTGAAAAACTAGAAGTTTATTCAACATTATAAATTTTTCTGTGCTACTTGTTCGCAATTGAAAATTGAAAATGAAACCTTCCAAAAGTAAGGTTGGAATTGATCTCTATTCTTACAATGTGATACATGTAGAATGGTCAATCTACAGTGTGAGTTTTTTTTAATACTTCTTGAAGGAGTGAAAAAACCTGAAGTGTTCAATGAGATGTCACATGTTTGCTGGAGAATTACATTCCATACTTTTAATGATTTGTTTATAAATTGGAATAAAAGTTGAACATCCTGTAACATATGTTCATACACAAAATGATCTAGCAGAATCATTTATTAAGCGTTTGCAATTAATTGCACGACCATTAATTATGCGAACAAATCTCCCTTGTACAGTATGGGGATATGTAATATTGCATGCATCATCGCTTATTTGTTTGAGACCAACAAACTATCACGATTATTCTCCCATACAATTAGTTTTTGGTCATGAGCCTAATATTTCTCATCGTAGAGTTTTTAGCTGTACAGTATATAGACCAATTGCTCCACCACAGAGGATTAAAATGGGTCTTCAAAGGAGATTAGGAATTTATGTTGGCTATGAATCTCCTTCAATAATTAAATTTCTTGAGCCATTAACTGGAAATATGTTTACTGCACGCTTTACAGATTGTCATTTTGATGAAAGCACTTTCCCAAAATTAGGGGGAGAGAATAGAAATATAATTTTGGAAAAGAAATTAATATGGAATGTTCTGTCACTTTCTCATATGGATCTTAAATCAAATGATTCTGAACTTGAAGTTCAAAGAATTATTCATCTTCAAAATTTAGCAAATCGATTACCCGATGCACTTGCTAATCCTAAACGAGTAACGAAATCGCATATACCGGCAGTAAATGCGCCAATTGGTATTAAAGTTCTTGAAGAACAACCTGCTAATAATACTCTGACACGCTTGAAGCGTGGACGGCCTATTGGTTCAAAGAATAAAAATCTTAGAAAAAGGAGATTTATTGAAAATGAAGATACTCTTGTTGAGGATATGAATGTTGATACACTTCCGGAAGAAGTGCAAGCATCTGAAGTACAAACACCTGAAGTTGTTGAAAATGAAGAGATTCAAATAAATTGTATTAATAATGAGAAAAGATGGAATGGAGATAAAACGATTGTAGACCATATTTTTGCCTATAATGTGGCAGTAGATATTGAAAATGTGAATATGGATCATGAACTACAATCTATTCAAGAATGTCAGAATAGAAGTGATTGGTAAAAATGGAAAGAAGCAATTCAAGCAGAGTTGAATTCTCTTGAAAAACGAGAAATGTGTTTGGACCTGTAGTTCGAACACCACAAGATATAAAACCTGTTAGTTATAAATGAGTTTTTATAAGAAAGAGAAATGAGAAAAATGAAATAGCAAGATATAAAGCTTGATTGGTTGCACAAGGTTTTTCCCAAAGACCTGGGATTGATTATGAAGAAACATATTCTCCAGTGGTGGATGCAATAACTTTTAGATATCTAATTAGTTTGGCAGTGCAAGAAAATTTACAAATGCACTTAATAGATATTGTTACAGCTTATCTATATGGTTCACTTGATAATGATATTTATATGAAAATCCCTTAAGGATTAAAATTGTCAGAAAAATGCGACAAACGAGAACATTACTCAATTAAGTTGCAAAGATCATTGTATGGATTAAAACAATCTGGTCTCATGTGGTATAATCAACTAAGTGAATATTTATTGAAAGAAGGTTATAAAAATGATCTAATTTGTCCTTGTATTTTTATAAAAAGATCGGAATCCAATTTTATTATCACCTTAATATATGTTGATGACTTAAATATCATTGGAACTCCAGAAGAGATTCCAAAAACAGTTGATTCTTTAAAGAAAGAATTTGGGGTGAAAGATCTGGGAAAGATAAAATTGTGTCTTGGTTTACAAATTGAGCACCTAAAAAAAGGGCTTTTGGTGCATCAATCAAATTATACACAAAATATTCTAAAACGTTTTAATATGGACAAAGCACATCCGTTAAGCAACCCAATGGTTGTACAATCACTTGATGTGAAAAGGATATTTTTCGTCCTAGAGAAAATAATGAAGAAGTTCTTGGTCCTGAAGTACCATATATTAGTGCAATAGGTGCTTTAATGTATCTTACTAATAATACAATGTCAGATATTGCATTTTCTGTGAATTTGTTATCAAGATATAGTGCCGCACCTACACGACGACATTGGAATGGAATTAAACATATAATGCACTTTATTCGTGAAACTATTGATTTGAGTTTATTTTACTCATATGAACCCAAGTCAGAATTAAACGGTTATGCAGATGCAGGTTATTTATCTGATCCACATAAAGCTCGATCTCAGACAGGCTACTTATTCACATATGGAGGAACAGCTATATCTTGGCGATTTACAAAGCAGACTATTACGGCTACTTTCTCAAATCATACATAATTAATAACAATTCATGAAGCAAGTCGTGAATGTGTATAGCTGAGATCATTAATTAAGCATATTCGAGAAGCATGTAGAACAGTTTCGACTAAAGAAGATCCGACAACAAGACAATGTTGCTTGTATTGCCCAGTTAAAGGAATGATACATTAAAGTAGACAGAACAAAACATATTTCACCAAAATTTTTCTTCACTCATGATCTTGAAAAGAATGGTGAAATCGGTATTCAACAAATCCGCTCTTGCAACAATTTAGCAGATTTATTTACCAAGACTTTACCTTCTTCAATTTTCAAGAAACTGGTTTATAGCATCGGTATGCGTCGTCTTAAGGATATTCAGTTAACTTGCGAACAGGGGTAGTAAACACTGTACTCTTTTTCCCTTAACTAAGGTTTTTAGTTTTTTTCCCACTGGGTTTTTCCTTGATAATGTTTTTAACGAGGCAATGTCCCATTCGCAAAATTTAGGCATTAAAGGAGAGTGTTGAAAAAGTTGATGCCAGTAGCCGACTGTGCGGTTACTGTGCATGTTTTGAAAAATTAAAGAGATGGGGACCCACATGTTTCTTATTATTTACGATTTATGCCATTGAATTTTCCTATAAATAGGATTCAATTTTCCTTATTCATTACACCTCAATAAAATCTTTTTCATATTCTCTCTATACTTCTCTTTTTATAACTATAATATTCTTACAGCTATATTTTATTTATAACAGATAATTCTATCACACCCTTATCATTTTTTTGTGATTACCTGGCAAAAAATAGAAGCATTTTTACGTCAAAATTAGGTAAAAATTTCGTATGATACAAGAGTCGTAGTTTACTTCTTTTCTTTTTCCCAGATAAATAATAAGCGTGTACAGTAGTACATATGAAATATGATATTTTTATATATGATTGTCTTTTTTATTTTCATCAATATCAATAATTGTTTATTGTGTTATTAAAATAATTAATTTATCTCTTTTATTTCATCATAAAATTTATATTTTTAATAATTATCTTATAATTTCATTATATGTTAAAACTCTTTCCAAATTAGTCCAAGAGTGTATTAGGAAAAAAATCTTGAATGTTGCATTGATTTGTGAGAATAACAAACAAAAAAGTGAAAACTTGATTAAAATGACAATCTCTTAACATCGGAAAGGATATCAATTTTATTTTGCAAAGGTAAAATTCAAAATGACAAGGTATTATAATCTATTTGCCAGAAAAAGTAATAAACGGTGAAGTATCTATCAAATTATGATTAACTATTCCATAAAAATAAAAATAAACTATGATAAATTAGCCTCCAAACCACATCATATATACGCTCATATTTTTTTAAATTGTTGTTGTTTCCCATCTTTTTTTTTGTTATTGTTAATTTTTACCCTGAAACAATTAGAAGGGATTTCTTAAAGCCTTAAACGATAAAGCTTTTATTTATTGTGAGCAATTGTTTTAGAAGTACCAAGTTATTTCTCAAAATTTATTTCTTATAAATTTACTTGATAATATTATTTATTCATTTCATAATTAATGAAATGAATATGCCTTTATATATATATATATATATATATATATATATATATATATATATATATATATATATATATATATATATATATGGACGTCGTTTAAGTATTGTAAAATAATATTCAAAAATGAAAACGACACACTAACCTACATCACTTGGGGGTTATTAAGCCTCCAACCATCTCTTTCACTATTATTTCATGTTACATAATATACCTATTTATTACATATTCTAAAACTTAGGGGGGCTGGAATCCCACCACCTACCTAGGTCCGCCCCTGAATGTATTATTTTTTTATATGGACTTAGATTAAAAGTTGTGTTTCTTATTCAAAATACAACTTTAAGGAAATTGATTCACCTATATTTAATAGAATTTCTCTTCTTGGTATGAAATTTATTTTGCACAATCTTATTATAAATGTTAGACCTTTATAATATTTAAGTTAGAATGACAAATCTGGAGTCTAAACTACAACTAAATTTTATGTGTAACAAGAAAGTGATAGTATTAAAGTAGCATAATTCGTATTGCGAAAAGAAAAATGTAAAATGAGTTGTTTTCTATGAACATAAAAAGTGACGGGCTGCTTGTTTGACTATTTAGAAATAATGGAAGGAAACTGCCAAAGGGAAAAAAACAAATATAAATGGCCAGTCGGTCTTCCTAAAAAATGGGCGGAATCTTTGTGAGATACTGGTGGCCATTATGTTGATAATCAACGGAGACAGTTTTGTCGTGGAATCCAAAATATTCCCTTCATGTGGGTATCCATTTCTCCCGCTTTTTTTTTTTTTTTTTTTTTTTATCTTTTATTTAATTTCTATTTAATCGATTTAGCTACTTTATAGTTTGCTAATATTACTCCCCTTTTGCACTGGTGATATCTTTTCAAATGAGAAACAAAAAAAATATTTTTTTTAACAGTTGTAACAAAATATTTTGAACTAATAATATTTAACGCATGACTTATTAAATTTTAGTATATTAAGTGTTCATTAACCAAGGATATCAATAGAGCGGAGATTATCCGAAATCCGTGACATCCGAATCAATAGGTTTGGGAAAAATTTGAAAATTTTCATCTGCATGGATGAAAATGGAGAATATCATACAACCCAGTTGGAAAGGTGAATGGATTTGGGTTAAGCCATACTCGACTTGTCCCTAAATAAATTTCCCGTAAAAATACCCGGTTATATATATATATATATATATATATATATATATATATATATATATATATTCAGCTATATTTTTTTAAAGAAAAATATAAACTACGTTATTAATTTCCTACTTAGTGGATGCTTAAGATAATATTTTAAAATATATTTTTTCACTGGTTACCATTTAAGATTTTTTATATAGAAACGAACGTTTGTAAATATAAAACTTCATTACTTAAAATTTTATTGTTAGCGGGGATTATACCCGTAGATACTCGCGTGAGTGCGGAATGAGTATGAAAAATCTCCAAAACACTAAATGAGGAATCCCCGAACCCACCTTGTTGACATCCCTATCATTAACGATGAATGATTAGTCCCGGAAAATGGTTCCACGTGTTAATCCTCTAACTGAGATTATCTCTTTAAGCTCTTCTTCGTGGTTGTTGAAAAATCCTACAAAACATAATCGGTTGTTATGGGAGACTAGTCATTTGATCGGCGTAGCCTCTCCGATGCTTAAGTTAAGTCGGATTCAAAGAGAGGAGGCAAGGAGTTTTGTGTTAAAATTAGCATACCTTTGAATGGTAATGCAAGAAGGCCTTCTATAGACTTTAATTCAGCTCTAATTTGGTTAGGAAAGAGAGTTATATGCCAAATAAAAGTATTGTCTAAATAAATATTTATCTACTCAATAGGATATATATAGTTTGTTCATGTATAAGAAGAGTTTGAATTAGGATAAACTGTTTTTTTTTTTTTTTTTTTGTGAATAAGCTATAGGAACTGAATCTCAGTTAGATTCCATTTCTTAGTTAACATAATCCTTCCAGGCGGAAAAACTGACTTGGCATAGTATCCGCCTGGCCTTATCCTCTTAATGAGATAAGATTTAGACTTAATCTTTTTGGCATATTGAGGCGGCTTGATCCGCTTAGTTACCTAAGCTGTGATGATCACGCGTTTAGTGATATTTTTCTAAGTTATCAAATGATTAAAACTATGTGAAGTAATAATATTGTCATTTGGAGTGTGATAATGTTTCACTAATATTGCATTTATCAATTATTGACCAGCTGTCCTTCAATTATCATACTATAATTGAATAGATTAGATACCAAAATACAATATCAATAATTCAAATAACAAAATGCAATTATGTTAAAGATCACAAGAAAGAAATTAACTTACTAAAAACCTATGTTTTCGCTACTGTAGATTAGACTAAATAACTTTGAATAATAAACATACATACATACATATTCTTGAATAAGTGTAGATGTGTTGGAAATAATTATATTATGTTATTGTCATATAAATAAAGAGTGATTTACTATTTCTAATTCTAAGATTCATCCTCCTGTGTGTTCAATTATTTAAAATTGTAGATGCTTAACTAGAATTTTGCATTCTAGTTTATGGTAGTAGATCCGTGAAGCAAAAAGCATATATGTTAGCTCGAGTTACACATTCATTGATATATAGGTATTAGATTTTCCAGTTGAGAAAAGATTTTACACGAATTACCAAAACTTTGGTTACATGAATTGTGAATTTGTGATACAATCTGGAATTCATTACAGATTGTAGCCAGTTTCATACAGATTCATCTTTGTGGGCTTTTATAAGAACTCATGACTTGTCAGACTCATTCATTAGGAATGGGCTTTTTACACTAATTTAGAAACCCTACTAACTTCAAATGTTAAGCGGGTCTTTAGAAAATGCTCAACAGTCAACAGCTTTATTTTATTTTTCAACATCAAACAGCATATTTCAGTATTTAGGTACGATTACTAGAAAATACTTTTAATTATTTTCGAGACAAATAAAATTATTAATAACAACATAAAAGGCTATTAACTATGTCATATAACAACATCAAGTGGACCTTAAATCTGAGTTATTTTTGTGTTTGCACAACTGGAAAAATAGCATGTCATTATATCACAAAGCAATTATCAAGTTATAAAAAAATAATGGAGTAAAAATGAAAAGGTAAATTTTGAACATTTTGTCATTTAGAAAAAACGAAATAAATTCCCCTTGCTGAGATTGTGTACAACAAACAATAATCTATAGTATTATAGAACTATGTAATTTATCTACATACACAACAAATATAAAGACCGTATACACCGTTTTTTAATTTTAGCTTACATTTATATCATTGCATACTTATTTAAATAGATGCTAACCAAATATATATTATAAATAATTCTACGCCAATCTTTTTTACAAGTAATTTTAACTTATCAGAGTACATAGAATCCCTTTTGATGGTATAGACTTATTTCTCTTGTTCATTTTTCAAACTATTTGAAAGAAGTTCGAGATTTAAAACCAAGACCTATCTAGTAAGGACTCATTGATTAGCAAATAGCATGTGGATCAATCTTAACCCAAAATCAATGCTATTGTAAAGTAGTAGAGATCATAGTAGCTAAATGGGCTTGGTAAAGAAGTAAAAAATTTGCAGCCCAATTAAAAACTAGTCAAATTTCACTTTCAAATAGATGTCTCTCTGAGGGGAGAAATTCTATAATTCAAATCTAACCAGAGCAATTTTTCTTATTTTATTTTTGGAAAAACACAAAAATTGAGATAGGGTTAGTTGGAAAAGCAATGTAGATGGATAGATTATCAAGAATGAAGATATACCCTTTGATTTGGAGGGGTGAGTTGCCGCCAAAATTTAAATGATTTTAATGAAAAGAAACAGAAAATGAATGATTGTCCTTTTGTTTGTTTGAGGACAAATTTAATTGCAATTCTAATGGACCATCTGTTACTGTTCTATTACAGTTGTTTTCTGATACTTTAATGTCCCTTTTTGGCTTTTCTTTTGCTGTTTTCCTTCTCTGTCTTTATTATGCCAACCTCTTTCTGTTTTTTATCCATCCTTTCTGTTTTATTATTCTGGGTTAAATTAGAATGTAGCAACTTTGATGCATTTTTTTCATCTTATGTCTTAAAAATTGTGATAAATTTGGAACATAATATGAATATTACGTGCCCAAATGAATTTCTTTTTGGTTATTCGGTCAGAAACCTGCAAGTGGAAATACAAAGCTTAGTGAATCTTGTATGAATTGAGAATGTCAATATGTAGTTTAAGTCTCGTATAAATAATATACTCAAATATAAACTCTAGAAAAGAAATTGATTTACGACTACCATCTGCTATTTAACATAAAAAATGTAAAGAATTATCATTTTATAGGATTCGATTGATGAGGGTTTTCCAAAATGCATTTTGTTAATGTCAGATTATTCATTACATTCCCTTCGTAGACTCGGTAAATGAAGAGATATGGTGTAACAACCATCTTCATTTGACCAAGTTAATCATTTAAAAAACATAAAATGAAAGTAATGTAGTATGATAAGATATGGGGAATTATATATTATGTCTTTTGTTACATAAGGTGAATGATATCTCATAATGAAAAGAATGACTGTATATGGGGCATAGAAAATAAAACAAGCCAAACAAATTAATGAAAGAAATGGCAAAGAATGGAAAAACTAGGCGTAGTGAGGATTTGGTGAGCAGAATATCAAAAATGGTCCTGCAAGCATTTTGCTTTCTCATATAAAACTTAGACCCATCACCTTATAGGACCATAGTTTATTTCGTAATTATTTTACCCAATTGGACACTCGAGTGGACCACCTTTAAATTAGCTCACCATTATGATTTTAATTTTTACCTACAAATAGTTTACACTCTATTTATCCTTTCTTAATTATTTTACCCTTTTTCAATAGTTCAACTCTCTATGTATCCCCTATCAAAGCACAAAGTAAACAACAGCTACAAATAATGAAGAAACTAATAAGATTAAATAGGAAGTTATATACAATAAACCAAAATTGATACCTGAATATTCCATTATCATTTTTATAAAATAAACATCTTCTTCCAGTTTCATTAGATTTTATTTTTTCCAACTTATAGTATAATTCAATTAAGTTCAATACATATAAGTAATGTGTATTTATTCATAAAAAAAAAAGTAATGCATACTTATAAATTTACATTAAAATAAAACATTTCAGTTCAGTTTAGTATACATACTTGTAGATTGAAAAAAAAGTAACAAAGCCTTAATCTTCATCTCCCGGTTTGCACATTATATGTTCAATCATTAAAATTAATATACATAATCATCAAAAGTTAATGTGCATTGAACTTAGTTAAAAACATACATTTTAAACTAGTTGAAAAATTTCCCTCTTATTGAACAAATGATGATGCTCAATTTTTTAACAAAGGGCGTCATATTTATCCCTCTGTAGGACGAGTTAGGAGATATTTTCCTAGCCCGAACAGGATTTGTTTTATATTCATTTGTACATAATTTCAACCTCTCATTACAAAGAAAAATTGTCAAAATTTGAAATCTGAAACATATGTTAAATGGTACAGCAGCTTTAATTGAGTTTCAAGATAATCCTTATTAAGAAATGAATCATTGTAGAGTTAATTAAGTAAAAAGGTGATTTGCCCCCACAAGTGTTCAGGGTTGAGCAGTCCCTACCTGAAAAAATATGTTTGGCATTTACCTTAAGGTTTAAAAAGAAAAATTAAGCAAATGGAATTTACGAGCTAAACTTATTTACTAACAATAATAAAATGAATAAACCCGTTAGATACGAGACATTAATATGAACTGCCACACACACAGCCCAGGCTCATTGGATTCTAATCGTGTGGTCGACATTACATTACATTACATATTTACATTTCTCTAATTATACTTCAACTTTTACTGGGTTACAACTAATAGCTCAGAAATATAAATATATAGGAAAGGGTCCCCCATCTCAATTATACCATCTCATGTATTTTTTATCTCTTTTTTGGGTCCACTCCATCTCCATTAATCTTCAGCCCCTCTTTTCTATTTATTTTTTCTTCAAGTACATATTATTACTGAAAAAAATTGCTATAAAATTATCTAATTGCTATAAAATTATCTAATTATAGATAATATAGCAAATTATTTGGCAGTACAGTTGCAGCACTGTGTCGTTTTTGCGTGTCAGTTAATGGGCCGTCAACTTTAATTAAAGATGCTGCATTATGAAGCTTATATTTATCAACTGGTAGTAGTATTTTAACTTGCAAAGATAATTTAGATTAATTATAAGCTTTTATTTTTCCAAAATTGAAATCCCTTTATCTAATGGGATGCAGCTGGTCACAATTTACAACTTACTTCCACATGCAAACCCATCAATTAATTTTCTAAAATTATTGATTGTCAGCAGAGTAACCTTACATTGTAAGGTTAATCAATTTTGGAATATCAACCCTTTTTTATGCCTTAGTAAACAATAAATTAATATTACAGCAAATTAGTTTAATACTGTTCATTTTAGTCCCTTCCCACTCAAGATGAGTAAAATATTAAATCTATTAAAAATTTATGCAAGACAAATCAAAGTGCAAAAGTTATTTGAATTTATTGATTTTTTTAGCTGTAACATGGATGGTCACGTGACCTAATAGTAATGTAACGTTACATGATTGGATCGTATTCAGCAATATATAGTTATATATTATATAAGTTTGTAGAATATACAAAACTAAAAATACAACTAAACTAAAATTAACTAGTGGATCGTATAGGTACACTTATAGTATAGGTCAAAAGAGATGAGCTTTGAGCAAATATTTTAAGGATTTGTAAAGAAAGAGAAGATACTCGGCTGAACCAATTAGTATTAAGTATTCCACATCTCATTGTCATTTAATTATTAATTCCAGATCATAATTTACTAGATTTTGGTCATGTGACCATCATTCTTAAATAAAATCAATAAGTATGGGGTTGTCAATTTGATTCCTACAATTAACAATATTGACAAAATGATACCTATTTCTAAAAAAATAAGATTTTCATTTCTACATTGTCCTTTTTTATATTTTATAATACTGTTTAAAAAAATATTTGAGCCATACTATATAACCTTTAACACCCTAAAACAAAGAAAAAGTAACAATAATTTGAATATAAAAAGATTTTGAGCGGGTAAAACCATTATTCAGAAGATATTTTTTACCAAAGATGTCTTGATTTCGAATATGAAATTATATGTACAAGCAACTAAAATATTCACAACGAATATAAATTTAGCAACTATAGAAGAAGTATGTGAATTATAAGAAAATAAAAGATATGGTACCCAATATCAACATTTCCCTAACATTTTGCCTTTAGTGGATCTAATTGCATCTAAATCCCCTTTTTATTCTTCTATTAAACACTTTTATGTTGCTTAATGCGGCTTAAATTTGTACTTTCTTATGGCTCCACTTTTCTTGAATTGTATTGCAAACTATGTTAAATAATTTGTGTTTAAAAAACTTGTTTTTTTCCGTTTCCATGATAAATCTTTACACAAAGATGAGCACGGAGAAATCAAACCAGTTTCTTTATTTTTGTTTTTATTTTATTTGTCAAAATACAAGTCATTATTATGTACATTAATTTGGCCATTTTACCAAATCCACAAAAATCCAAGATGTGGCCAATCTACACAACTTTTTACACATTAAAAAATGATTCCGACATTCGCGGTATACTTAAGTAGGTTTTTAATTAATTTAATCATTAAACTAGTGATATAAGTATGTTTTAAAAGGAAAGAACTAATTTAGATAGAAATGCAATGTAATTTAAGATCCAGCTCATGATTCTCTTTAGTTTTAAAGTGGTATAAACCCACATGCAATCTTTATTCCATTCAATGGCTCCGCTTGCCTTCAAAATTTAGTTTACAAACGTCACCAATCTTAAGTATTAAAACTATCACTATATTAAAGTTGCTTCCATTAAATTTGCAAATGTGTTAGTTGTAGTTAGATATAGGAGAAACTCAGGTTCGATTTTATTAAATAAATTTGTAACCAAAATGTGTATTATCGTTAGAAACACTCTACACTTTTAAATATGCAATGTCAAGTAAAATATGTATACAACTGTGCTTTGATCAGTTGGTACATCCGTAAAGAGTGAGTATAAATAACCCGTGATCAAATAATGATTTCTTCAAATTCCATTCAATAAAATAAAAACATGCATACATTAAATCCAGGAAATTTTATTTGTAGAGTTCATTCTAACTTAATGACCTCTAACAAATTTAATACATCAATCTACCACTGTATTTAATTTATCTTTAGTAAAGTCATTTTCACACTTTAGCCAACAACTACGGCGCAAAGGTCAATCCTATGAATTAGGAAATTACACATATTTAGCAATATTTACACATTTTAAACCCAGATCATTAATAAGTTTATGAATCGTCTTATATCAAGATGAATAATGTAGTAGAATAGTGTACAGTCTACGCTAGTGAGTTTAAATTTTCAGCTCAACCAACGTGGTCAAACACCCAAAGCATAACTTCGTAATAATTTAGAAAAAGAAAATTTGAACACTTCACAGTGGCCGACAAATTGTTCTTTGACTTCACATGCACTCAAAAACTCCCCCCTCCTAATCTAATTATTTCTCTGAGACATTTTATCAATTAAACATCAGGCACTCAAGATATAGCTTTTACTTGTTAGATCTAATGTGAAAATTCGAAAATGATATCGAATATTACATGATATGATAATATATTGAATTATATTCACAGAAGATACATATTAGTTCAAGGTCCGTCCATTACTTGCGATTTTAAGGTCTTTCCGGATAAAATGCCAACCATCTCTGCTTCCAAATTGTAAGAATTCGAATTGAGATTAGTAAATTAATTGATTAATTAAGCTTTAAGCAGAGATGATAGGCAATTTAACTTCCACATCAACGTATTATTAACTTAACCATAAAAAGCTAAGCCCCCGGAAAGGGGGAAAAGGAAGGAACAATTTAAAGGATGGGAGTAACGATGAAAGCGCCGGAAAGTCGCCTGATTTTGTTGGTCGGAGGCAGCCGCTCAGGTGAAGAAGACACAGAGGATCCCACCGCCCATGAATCATTCGAACAATCCGAACTGAACGTCACATCCATCACACAATTCGGACTACCCGGTAAAGATCCGGGTTTTCTCTTGTTTGATTGGCTGCTGTAGTAATTACATCTCGATCCCAACTCCATTATCAGCTCTCTGCATTCATTCACTTTCTCCTGTAATTCGAAAAAACAAAAAAAAAAAAAAATCAGAATTTTATTTCATTAATCTTTGCTTCAAATGCAACATCAATTAAAATCACCTTATTAACTCCAAGAATACTAATCATTTGGCTTTCGAATTCAGCTTCGAGATTAGGTTGTATATCATTAATCACATGCACCATTGTTGCAGTAGCAATCACAGAGGGAAGATAAAGTACAGACCTACAATCTGTTAACATTAATTAACTCAAGATTAGCCCTTAATTACACAATTAATGCTTATTAGATTACAAAAGAACAGATCTTGCCTGAGATTAAAGAAACAACAACATGCTCGCATCTGCTGATAAATTCATAGTCCATGAATCCAAGCCTTCTTGTAATGTAATCCAGAAATGACAATGGAGTAACAGGGTTCATTCTCCATTGGAGAGTGGAAAGTACCAAAAGTTCCATTCTTTGAACAGTTTTAGCCTCAAACAAATACTTACACTCCTCAACCTTCACAGTATATCAACAAATCAGACAAAAATATCTCAAGGAGACAATGATTTAAGGTTTGATTCGTGTGAATGTACCTGAAGATCCAACAAAAGTGGGACTTGGGTCTCCTCAACTTTAGCTGCTAAAGAGAGACAAGCCACAGCTGCAAGTTGGGTCATCCATGGCTTCTCTGTCTGAAGGTGGAAACTAAACAAGAATCTATCAAGAAAATTGACGGCCAAAACTGAAGTGAGAGCACTGAAAGAGTAGTGACCGTTGACTTTAAGCATCCAGTCAACAGCAAGATTCCGAGCTTGAACAAGATTTGGGTTTGTTTCAAGTTTTTGATACAATTGATTGTGGTCTTGTTTAGAAAGCAAAGAGGGCAGCTCACTATCTTCCCAATACAAGTCATGGTCAACCGAAATTGGTCCAAAGTCTTCCATTTTAGAGGACTGTGATGCTTCTTCTACATGTACAACTTCTCCCTCCCAGTTGTCTTCTGAGCAGTAAAGAGGATCATTGATGAAAGATGAAGGGTTTGCCATCTTCAGGGAAGAAGCTGAGAAAGAGATGTTGGTTCATTATAGGCCAAAGGTAAAGATGAAGAATAAAGAGAGAGGTAAAGACTCGGTAGGAGCCATTTTTCTCTCTTCTTTTTTTGGGTATTAATCTCTCTGCTTCAAAGAAACAAAAAGAAGCAGGGAACAGTATCGTGGGGGGTATGTGCTTTTATTTGTGGGTTTGGACTGCCCACCCATTATACCTTAAAATCATGGGCCACGCCCTTCATTTGCTTCACACGTGGCATTACAAGGATTTACATTTATTTTCAATAGTTATCTTCTTTTCTACCTCCCATGAAAGTTTCAGAAACGAATTAATTTACTTTCTTAAAATTAAATGTTAGCTTTTTTTAGTTGGAGGAAGAAAAATAACCTTTTCAAATATCAAAATCAATCAAAGTCTGATATGCGAAGGTAAATGAGTTCACACTTTACAAATTTAAGGGTTATTTTAAATTTCTTTTTTCTGAAAGTCATGGATTATTTGAAATTTTTAGAAATGTAATGATAACTAAATGTTTACATTGAGGTATTCATTTTTTTTTATCTTTGTTTATGATTTGGTATATTTTTTACAAAAGGAATATAATGTGAATGTAAACTAGATTGAATACAAAGTTGATTCAAACTATACATCTCCACATTCTGTCATTTATGCCAAACCTATCTACCAGGATATCAGTGTTTGTAATTACACTCACAACCAATCATAATAAATTCAATAACATTCTCTTACACAGGCAATGTGTGACTGAACAAATGTCATAAACTAGTTAAAGGGCAATAATGTTCATAAATTTCCTCTTAGCAAATGCCAACAACCATTTGTTTGGAGTGCCATTGGGTCTATATGCAACACTTAGTAATCTTCCGCTTGTCTCTTCCCTAATCTGCTTCAAGTAATTTCTAAATAGCTCTGCAAGTACAGCATCCAAACGAAAAATATAAGCAAATCGATGCCTCCAAAACCAAGCACATAAGAGCTTTGAACGTTTGGGGTTTATGGTTTCATATTAAAAACTGAAATTACTTTTTTTTTTTGTAATGAAATTAACCACATAAAGTTTCACTTCCATTTTATTGATAACGGGACCATTTTCTTAATCTGATATGGTTGATCTCATGAAATCATTAAAAATTGTACTATATATTCGTCTAAAAATTAAAAGAACCTTCATGGTATCAAAAGGAAATCATAATCTACAATAACTAGTCAATACTATGGACAGCATGATTAGGAAACAAGATAAGAAACCACAGGCCGCAAAATACAAGCAAAAAGCAGAAGAAAATCGAGGTCACTATCCCTACATTTTGGAGCAACAAAAAAAAAAAAACACAGACTCGGTACTAGTTCAGAGAAGTTTAAGGGTGGTGTAAAAAAAATTTTAAATGGTGAAATGAACATGCACAACAAGAGAGGCTACAGAAACATTAAAATATAGAACAAACTTAAACATACTCTGCAAAATCAAAATCAAAATCAATGCAACAAGATGAACATGTAGCAAAATAAGAATTACCAGCTTCGTTCTGAGATTGAGTGATAAAAAAAAGACTCTCCAGGCACAGGAACTTCCTCAAGACACAAATCAATGATGGCTTTGGTCCCTTCTGCTAAAGTTCTGCACCCTTCAAGTCTCTTCAGAGCCACGTTAATGTCAAATATATCAGGAGCTTATCAGCTGGACTCTCAATGTCATAGTTTCTAAAGAAAACGTTAACACGGAAATATGTGATTCTCTTCATCAACAATATCGATTCTATCTGCACAATACCATATGCCAATTAACAGGAATTGAATTGGACAAATTAGCCAATTAGGGAAAGAAACTGGCAGCAAAATCATACAACAATCACCAGAAAATATCGAATATATATATATATATATATAACCTTGATCTGAACTTGGAGCAGGACCCTTTATATGGCTTTTCAGTGAAAGTAAAAGGCATCCACAAGCTCTTTCAACACCTTCATCCACGAAGCCTGAGTGATAAGCCTGCCATCAAATTATCTTCGAGTTTCATACAAGCTTAAGCTCAATATAGAAATACAGATTACATATATAAATACATATACTTCAATTAAAAAAAAAAAGATTTCTGCTTACAAACAACTCAAAATTACAGCCATCTAACAGGTTTCCAAATTTATACTCAAAATATCGGTAAGATCTAAAGCACAAAACCATCAATTTACATGCTAAGATCAAGCCGGTATCAAAAAATTGAAAATGCGGAACCGAAATTACCAGATTGCGTACCATTTCTTGGGGGGAATAAATCGATTCCTTAGCTCAATAACGAACAAGATAACATAAGAATTAAGAAGACACTAAAACTGATAAAACAAAAAAAAAACATAATGAATACAATTGAAGTAAAATGAGGGCACAGTCGCTCAGATATTAGGTCTTAATTGTGAAAGTTACCAGAGATGAAATTGCGATGAATGCCGTTCCCTTTCCATCAGTGGAGCTGGTTGATTTACCATTAGAAATGAGGAAGCACAACGACGTCGTTCTCATAAAACTAAGAAAATTAATTACTTAGTAAATTATTGAACTTTAGTAAATAGTTAACAATAAACTTCAATCAGCACTTCATTTCTATTTTTCTTTACTGATAATTATAATTATAAATTTTTAATAGTTGTATATTCAATGCTTTTTTCTTGGTTTTGAATATTGAAATTGTTTTATTAGAAGTGTGATATTTCATATTTTTATATTTAATTTATTCCGAAAACCTATATCAAACGAGATGAAATACAATTAGAGTCAAAAACACCAAATCTTTCTTTATTGTTCGAATTTCAACATCATTATTTAAAAGTTTCTTAATAATATCAAAATTAGATAAAATATAAAATATACAAAATAGTAATAGGACAATTATTATAAAAAAGAAGTCACACAACATGTATCATACGATAAAATGACATTGGGTAACTGAGTTATATCCATTCAAGTCAATAATTATATGAAAGAAGTCACACAAATTTGCTAAAATTTAATATTTGACCGTATTTCAATTGCTTTTTAAAAGAGAAAGAAGCAAAGAGAAAAATGTGATTCTGCTCTGTATTAATAAACTTTCTTTAATTTTACTCTCTTTTCCTACTAGAAG
>CATIWQ010534776.1:0-12389 GCA_949673415.1 Euphorbia schlechtendalii
AGATCCAGTGATTATACACGATATTGTTAACCCCGAAACTACTCTTAAAATTAACACCAATGCATATAACTTGATTAACATAAAAGACTTAGCATGAAATATGCATTATGACACATAGACATATCATAAACTTCGAAATAGTAAGTATAAGTAGAAAGAAAAGCAAAGTTGTAAGGTATGCAAGTGAAAGCTAAAGTTGATCAAACCGTATCCACTCTTTAATGGGATTCGTCAATTCCCTCAATTCCTACGTCTGCTTTGAATTCGGTCTCGGCCCGTACAGAACCTCCGCTAGGATGCTATTCTTTGCGCATATCGAACAAACGAATATTGAAGAATGAAAACTTTTATTGATAAGTGATTTGCAAGTACACTTATACAACAATTTCTCGAGAATATAGAGAAATCTAGTGATCGAAACAAGGATTCGAATCACTTAGACATTTTCTCGCTAACACTTATAAACTTAGAGAAGTCTCTATCTACACACACTATACGTAACCCTATAATTGCACTCTAATGCTGCACTCCCCTCACTACACGAAATTGTAAGGTTTGGAGCCCTATTTATAGAGTTCGAAGGGTTATGTCTATCCAAACTAAGAGTCGCGTCGATTGGTGAAAGATTACATCACTTCATTATGATTTGTTGAGAAGCTTCAATCTAATCTACAATGGATAGGCACAATTTCATGATTGGTTGACTTCTGATAAGTGTCTTTTCGTTAGTAGTTGATGGCGGTTGATCATGCTTATCTGGCGGTTGGTAGTTAAGAAGATAAAACCAGAAAACCGTCCAAGTCGTGACTGTGATATACATGTCGTGATCGTGAATCTTTCATTGGTAGACTTCTATTCTTAAGAAGAACAAGTTGTGACCGTGAATGATTGTTGCCATCGTGAATTGCATTTTTCTTCAAAATTCTCCTTGCAACTTCACCGATCTTTGATAGCTTCGATCCTAAGCCAAATTTTTAAGTTCCACGCATCTTTTTGCACCTTTTTCTCTCTTTTTTCATCGAATTCCACTTTAGATCATTTTACACCCAAGATTTACCTAGTATCTGCATTTGCATAAAAAAACAACTACATACCACGTGAAATCTTTTATTTGAATTATAAAAATGACTTAAACTATAGTGTTTAGTGTATAAAATTAGATTGATAAAAGTGTAATTATACATTTATCAGCCATCAATTACTTACATTATGCGCTAGATCTTACCGAGTTCAATAGGGTTTCGGGGTGCGAGATAGCATAGGAAATATGGAAGAAGCTCGAGATTACCTACGAGGGGACTGATAAGGTTAAGGAGTCAAAGATCAATCTCATGCTGAGAGATTATGAGATGTTCCAGATGGGCGCTAGCAAGGGTATTCAGACCATGAATACCAGGTTCATCAACATTATTAATGAATTGAAGAGGCTTGGCAAGGAATTCACCAAAGAGGAGCTGGTGAAGAAGATTCTCCTCACTCTTACCTTAGGGTGGGATGCCAAGAAGAGCGCTATCGAGGAGGCTCATGATCTTAAGACCTACAACTATAATGAGCTGATAGGAACCTTACTAACTCAGGAGATGAGTCCGAGGAAATATACTAATGACTCCAAAAGGAGTATGAGCAAGGAAAGAGAGGGTAAAGCCATTATCCTAAAAGTTGATTCGTTTGATGAATCCACTAGTTGCGATTTTGATGAGCAAATGGCCCTTCTGAATAGGCATTTCAAACGCTTCATGAAGAAGGATGGGAAGTTCATTAAGAAGAAGTTTCCCACTAAAATCAGGTCAACTCAACACCAACGAGGAGCTGAGGAATGACTCAAGAAGGAACAAAACAAAGATATAAAATGCTTTGGTTGTGGAGAAAAAGGCCATATCCAGTTAATCTGGATAAAGACCAATAAGGATAGATACAAGAAGATGTTTTAAATGAAGAAGGAGGCACTTGTTGCCACCTGAAGCGATTTAGAAGAATCTTCATTATCTGATGAAGAAGCAACTGATTCTGCCAACCTCTGCTTGATGGCCATTAAGAATGAAAGGGGTGAAGGCTTAACATCTACCTCAAATAGAAGTCAAATAGCTACTGACTCTGAAGATGAGCGTAACAAAGGGAAATCTACTCAAACTGAGGCACATCCTGAAATTCCTTTATCCATAGAAGAATTCACCAGGTACTCTTTGATGTCATGAAGTTAACTAACAAGTCAGGGAAAAACATCAAAGAGCTAGTGAGGAGAAGTGAAGACCAGGAAGACACTATTGCTTCCTTATCTCTTGATATCCACTTTCTTTAAGAAAAAGCTGAATATTAGGAATGTCATGTCATCAAGCTCACTAAGAAATTAGATGAGTTGACTAATGAGATAACAGCTTTAAAGGAGAAATAGGTTCCTGCTCTAGCCAATGGTCAAACTTCAAGTAACCAAACTCACAATTCCCCAAAATCTAAACCAAACCCCACTTCTTCAAATGTATAAACTTCTAAACCAACAAATTTTTCAAACCCATCCTCAACCCCTCTAATCCCTATGATTAGAGAAGTTCCTAAAGCTGAGAACTCTACTCAACATGGAAACGCAAGTGGTACTAGTATTGAGGTAAAATTTACAGCCAGTGAAGTACCTGAACCTAGTAGCAAGCCTATCCAAGAGGACATGGCTGATTCATCTATCTTGGCTCAGATAAGGGAGTTGGCCAGGAAGAAAATCCCAACTCTTAAATCTAATGCTAAGTTAGCAAATTGTCGCTCACCCAAGAATTGATGGACTTATCCTCCAAGCCTAAGGCTATGCTCCCTTAAATTGATGAACAGACAAGTTTGCCCTATGAATCAATCTACTTTGAAGAATTTGAGAAAATTCAAGGTAACTTGTTTGTGATTCAAAATCACTTAGCCAAGGAGAGTTCTAAGAGCTTGGTTGATAAGATGGATCTAATCTTAACTGGTTTATTGAATTCTGCATCTTAGCTTGGCGTAACTGTTACATTCTACTGCACTCGCTAACGTAGTTGCAGGAAAGAAAAAGGGTAGTATAGATGTTGTTGCTGAGCAGTTGAGTAGTTTGAGTTCCACAATGGAAACTCAAACTACACGGTTATATAAGTTTTTTGAAGAGCATGCCAAAATAAGAAGAGCACCGACTGCAAGATTAAAAATGTGCTCAAGGAGTTGGAGACTACCAAAGACATTGGGCACAACATGGTGAAGGTGCTGGAGATGATGTCTAGATTTATAATGAATCAAGATTCAAAGATCGATCAAGTTTTGAAAGTTGTTAATGAGGTGTCAAAGAAAGCTAACCGAAAGCTGTGTTGAATATTGATTATCTAACCAACAAGATAGATGATGTATGCAAGGAGTTGAATGACCACACAGATGACAAAGTATCAAAGGTATAAAAGTTTATCTTTGCAATCATGAGCAAGATCTTCCCTAAACCAACTAAGTCCTTGGACCCTGAAAGTGGTCTCTCAATACACAAGAAGCTCAACGTACTTAAAGGTAAAATCGAAGATCTTCATAAGAATGTAGGATAGCTTGTGTCAACCGGAACATATAATGCTAAGGGATTGACAACACTGCAAGGTGTATGTCATCAATGTTGGTTAATAAAGACAGTAATTGAACATACGATCATTGCAAGGTATAATTTCAAAATTTAAAATTAACTTAAAGATCTCCTAAGCATGTTATGATTGATATAATTTAAGTTAAAACATTCCATAGGTGATTTTAGGTTTATAAAGCTTATGAAAGAAATCTAGCATCTAAAGATTGAAGCATTACCAGTTGATGCATGCTTTCTCTCTCTTTGGTAGCGGTGTTCCCTTTGAGTAGATTTCGACAACACTTTGTTAGCATGAGCTTTTAAACTAGGAGAGCCTCTACGATTAATCCACATGGATCTTCACCGACCAAAACCTCGAGGAGGAAGAACCCGTCAGTAGACAGTAGCTGCTAGACCACTCGAAAACCAACTCAAAAATAATCCGGAAGGCTCACTTAAGAAAGAGCCTTCAATAACAATTCTTTGACTGTTTGGAGAAACTCGTGGAGGATCTCTCACTACAAAGGAAGAATAAAAAGTTGAATCCAGAGAGAAAATCTCAGCTTAAAGCTATTTTTGGGTGTGTTGTTGGATGTGAATAAAGAGAGTAGTGACCTATATATAGGGAAAAGGGGGAGTGTTAGGCTCCCCCTAAACAACTGCATAGGATGGGATAAATCTCATCCCATGCTTATCAGGTCAGCCACGAGGGTCTATAAGACCCGCTGGCTGCCCCGCACGGGGTTAACAAGGGAAGCAATAGTGGGCTTATTTTGTTATGCTACAAGCCCAAGCTTGCGGCCCGCGCAAGCACTGCAAAGGGTAGCACTTGCGAGCGGGCTTACCCTGCATGAGCTTTTCAGCTCATGGGGTAGCCATGCGGGCCCCACTTTGAACAACCCGTGTTCTTTTGGGGCTCACTCGCAATTTCCCTTACTTGCTTTGATTAATTTTCCATATTTCCTCTTTATTCCTTTTAATTATTAATTCAGTTCAACTAATTAATAATTCTTTTAACGGATTTAACAACTTATATTTTCGGCATAGACCATGTCAATAGGTTCTTTACTTAGTTTGATAAAGACCCAAAGTGTGTAACCTCATAGGATCCTAAAGTGTAGAGCCGCTAGAGGTTAACCTAAACTTGGCTTCACTTCCGGGAACCTTTAGGCTCAGTGTTCCTGACCGATATGGAACCTGATAGCTCTAGACGACCAAATGGGCTTTCTAGCAAAAGCGTATGATCCCCAGATATTTGGAACGTCACGTACTTGTGACTTGATCCTGTTCTGCAGTAGTAACCAATGCAATAGACTCCTTCCATCATGTTAAGTACTATCCAGTTTATTGAGCTCGGATTAAGTGTTAGCTCATGTAATAGCCGTAGCTATCTTGGAATCAGACTTGTTCACGAAGAACACCACTCGGCCATAATGTATCAAGATTGACTAGAAACCTATTCTATCAATCTTATACTCTGATCAAAGGTTTATGAGTGTGTCACTTCAATAAGGGGCCCTAAGGTACATCTCCCATTATAGCACTATATCAGGAGCGATGGATCCAATCTTGACTACACAGCTTACCAATATGTGATCATCACTATACCCGTAATCACACGTGTCATCCTTATCACCGGGGTATGAATAAGTATGACCCAAAGTATAGCAACTCCTATAGAAGGTAGCTGGTATCTCAGGTCTGAGGATACTTGCACTACTGCTACTATAATAAGACATGACACCAACACATAGATATAGTAATTTTCAAGTGTCTGTCTTATAGCGGTCTCTAATGTATTACCCGAATACATTCATGTGTTAACTCAAGGTACCACCTTCAGCTCATGAGATCAGCTGCTTGGATCTAATCCAAGGAGTAAGCGTACACATGCTTGTCTGTCCATCCCATTGATGTCCAGTTTTAATGAAACTATGACTAGGGATATTTAGACTATTCATAGTAACACGTATGTGTAGTTCTCATGCCACATAGCTCCCACTATATCCATGCACTTTTACGCTATGAAGTAATCATGTACTTTGTCTCATCAATGCGCATATACATATTAAATATTATACATATATGATACCAGCGAGATACATTAATTAAGAGAAAGCACTAATAAGCAACAAAGATGCCTTAATTATTATTAACAATAATTCGAAATCATTTATACATTATGACTGATAAAGATATATCGCCCTAATTACTTGTAAGGCATACATCATGTTTAACAATCTCCCACTTGCACTAGAGCCAATTGCAAATGTGCCTCATACCATAACCGTTAACATGCTGGTCATGTTTATCATGAGTCAATGGTCTAGGTAGCCCATCCACTAGATTTGGATCCATTAGGATCTGTTCTAAGCTTATATCCTTTGTGGTTACCATCTCTTGCATGAGATAGTACTTTCAGAGTATATATTCGTTTGTGTGACGAGATCGTGGTTCCTTTTCCTAAGCAATAGCCCCTTTGTTATTGCAATAGACTGCTATTGGATTTAAATTGCTAGATACCACACCAAGATCACTAATAAATCCCTTAAACCATATGGCTTGCTTAGATATGAAGTAGCTAAATACTCATATTCTATGGTTGAATCGGCAGTTGTATCCTGTTTGAAACTCTTCTAAATAATTACCCTTCCAGTTAACATAAACACTTAACCTGACTGGGATTTATAATCATCCCTGTCATACTGAAAATTCACGTCAGTTTATCCCTTCAAAGTGAGATCACCTTCTCCATAAACTAAAAACATATCCTTAGTCCTGCATAAGTACTTGAGGATAGTTTTAACAGCCTTCTAGTGCTTCTCACCTGGGTTAGATTAAAATCTACTCGTGATGCTCAACGCATGTGAGACATCAAGCTGAGTACATACCATAACATACATGATGGACCCTATCACTGAGGCATAGGGTATTCCATTCATGCGTAGTTTCTCCTCTTGGGTTGTCGGATACTCAGATTTAGAATGGTTAATCCCATGAGATATTGGGGGATAACCCTTTCTTGACTACTCAAGGTTAAATCTAGCCAAAACCTTGTCTATGTATAAACTTTGTGAAAGACCTAGTAGCTATTTGGATCTATCTTGATAAATCTTAATACCAAGTATAAAGGCTGCTTCCCTAGGGTCTTTCATGGAGAACTTCTTTGACAACCATGACTTAACTATCTGAAGAAAAGGAATATCATTTCTTATTAATTAAAATGTCATCGACATATAATACAAAGCAAATGATTGCACTCCCACTAGCCTTCTTATATACATAGGGATCATTAGCGTTTGACGCAAAGCCGATTTCTCGGATTGTCTCGTCGAACCTAATATTCCAACTCCTTGATGCTTTCTTAAGTCCATAAATAGACTTCTACTACTTGCATAACTAAGAGCCATCCTTGGATGTAAAACCCTCAGGTTGTGCCATATACACATCCCTATCCAGATTCCCATTAAAGAATGTTGTCTTCACATCCATCTACCAAATCTCATAATCATAATGAGTGGCAATGGCAAGGAGTATCCTGATAGACTTTAGCATGGCCACTAGTGAAAAGGTCTCATCATAGTCAATCCTTCTTTTTTACTGTACCCTTTGCTTTATAGGTAACTATGTTACCGTCCATATTAGTTTTCTTCTTGAAAACCCACTTGCATCCTATGGGCCTAATCCCACTTGAGCATCAATCAAGCTCTAGACTTGATTTTTGTAGTACAACTCCGATCTCTGGATGAAAGCCATTTATTAGATTCTGAGCCTTCCATTGCTTCCCTGTAAGTCCTAGGCTCATCATCTTCCATAAGGAAGAGATGTTTATCATCAATGATGAGAAACCCGTAACGATCAGGAGCGATTAAAGCCCGGCCTGACCTATGCAATGTCGGTGTTATAATCAGCTGTTCCATGCTTACTTTATCTTGTGTAACAGGTGTAGGTATAATCAGTTAACTGTTTGTTTAATCTTCTTGAGTTCTTAACTCAAGATTGCTCCCATTAGCTTTTGCAAGTATATGCTCCTCCTCAAGGAATGGAGCATTTCTGGAAATAAGGACTTTTTATTCCTTGGGATCATAAAAGGTATACCCTATAGTCTCCTTAGGGTAAGCTACAAATAGACATCTATTAGACTTAGCACCCAGCTTATTTGAACTTGTCCTCTTTACATAAGCATGACATCCCCAAAATCTCAGGTGAGAAAGAGTGGGTTTCTTACCATACCATAACTATGGAGTTTGATCAACTGATTTAGAGGGCACTCTGTTTAGAATATAAACTGCACTCTCAAGTACATAACCCCAAAAGGATCTTTTGAGTTCTGCTTGGCTTATCATGGACCAAACCATATCTAGTAGGGTTCGATTTCTCCTTCTGACACTCCATTATGTTGGGGTGCATAAGGAGGTGCCCACTAGGATAAAATACCATCATCTCTTAGATAATCCTGAAACTCTTGGCTTAAGTATTCACAGTCTCGATCAGATTGAAGTGTCTTGATACTTTTCCCAAGCTGTTTCTCTACTTCAGTTTTGAATTCTCTGAATCTATCAAAACTTTCAGACTTGTGCCTCATAATTTACAAATAACCATATCATGAGTAATCGTTGATAAAGGTTATAAAGTAGACAAAACCATCATGCATCTTAACACTCATTGGACCACATACATCGGAATGTATTATTTCCAAAGTACTAGTGGCATGCTGACCCTTTTCCTTGAAAGGTTTCTTAGTCATCTTTCCTTTTAAACAAGCTTCGCACGCGCCATAAAAAACCCATTCCATTAGGCCTAAGCCTCCACATTTGTTTAACTTAGTTAAGTGAGTCTCATTTATGTGGCCTAGACGACGACGCCATAAGTATGAGGATATCTCATCATCTAATTTTGATTTCTTAATAATGTTCATATTTAGAATTTCAAATCCTTCTGTTGCTAAATGCAATACAAAAATAATATTCTTAGTGACGGCAGGAATATAATAGGAATTATTCAAAACTAAAACAAGGCCACTAGGCAAACGAAGGCTATATGTCCCTGCAACTGTTGTAGCAGCCCGCGCTCCATTTCCAACTCTTAGGTCCATTTCCCTCTTTGCAAGCCTCCTCCTGTTCCGCAATGCCTGCATAGAAGTACAGATTTGAGTACCACAACCAGTATCTAATACCCAAGTAACTCATAGGGAACTGTAGAAAAACTCTCTAGTATGAACATACCTCCAGATGTTTGAGCCACGACTATCATCATGCTATGAGCTTGTTTCATGAGAAAAATTTTCCTTCTCCAATTCTAACTTCCTCATGAGCTTTCTCTTGACTTTTAAACCTTTCAGTTTCTTCAACTTTAGGTCCTTTGCATTACCTTGCTCTTTAAGTTTATTTCTAAACTCAATCTCATAAAACTCAAGCAAGTTCATGAGTTGGGGTCAAGGTACAATTGGGAGAACACTCCTTAAGCATCCTTTTGAAGGAATAATATTTATCAGGTAATACCCTCAATACCATTTCCCTGAAAGACTACTCACCACTCGACTCCCAATTCTCTCTATTTCTCTGAGTTGTCATATATGCTAATGACAAACTCTACTACTGAGGTATCTCCCTGCAATTTACTATAGAATAGTTCAGATTCTAGACTTTCCATTGACTTGAGATGATGAATCATGGTTGCGAGGTCCAACCTTCGTACAAAAGTGTGTACTTTGGGAGCATATGGTCTAACATGAGTTTTGCAACAAACTCACAGTTTCCCTTGTGCTCCTCATAGTCATTCATCTCACATGCAAAAACATTCTTGCCAGGGTGTTTGGGACTAGGATCAGTTAAAAAATAATCTAGGTAGTAGTTCTGAAGACTCATCTAACAGTCTCAAACCACTCATTGAAGTTATAAACATCATATTTGATGTCATTAAGAGGACTGATGTTGATGCGAGTATTTTCATTGGTGATCATTATTCAACCTAGATATAAGATAAAATTTGTTTAGACATTAGTATATGTACATTCATTTAATATAAGGTCTTTTATTAACACATAATTCTTACTATTTTCTCCACATTTAAATAGCCCCTTCTATTCAAATTCGAAAAATTTGGTTGAACCAATTTTTCTTAGTAGGTAGCATCCATAGCCACTCATCATGACCCCCACTATCGTAGGTCAAGCCACAACAAGATATCCATGGTTGAAACTAGTCCATTTGCATCTCTTGCAATTGCTAATCCATTTGAGTTCTCTTTCTCGAGATGTGCGTACCCAATTGTACGACTCCTCAAATGTGTCTCTAATTCGACATTAGCTCCAATAATATGGACAACTAACCCTCTTTCGTTAAGGCTTTAACCCCATCTAGTGTCATGACCAAACACATGTTAAAGGAAAGCATGTTGTACATATTCTTTCACCTATGTCTATAAGTTTTAATTTAACAATTTAAACCACATTTGTAAAACCATATGTGGAATCTAATTCCCATACTAGAAATTGACTAACTCATAAAATTCTCTTGGGTACTCTTGAATCTAAGACCGATGTTGATTTCCAGGTAAGAGAGGCCCCCTAAAAGTGAATGAGCATCTTTGTCCAATCCTTGCCAAAATCACCATGGGCACTTTGATTCGTTGTACCATGGACAATTATGATTTAAAGATTTCATTCTTAAATTAAGTGAAGTACGGGGAAGACCCTCAATTACAACATTTACGCATGTGAAAAAACATTGCTAATTTTATATGATAATCACGTAGACTAAGTTTGAGCAAAACCTTAATCTAGTTATCACATCATTTTCTATAAACGGATTTGAATCCTAAGTTACGCATAGCATACTTTAATCAATTCATATAAAATCACATTTTAACATATTATTATCAATCATGCATAGGATAAGGTAGGCTCTAATATCATTGTTGGTTAATCAAGACAGTAATCGAACATGCAATCGTTGCAAGGCGGAATTTTAAAACTTAAAATTAACCTAAAGATCTCTTAAGCATGCCATGATTGATAAAATCTAAGTTAAAACGTTCCATAGATGCTTTTAGGTTTATAAAGCTTATAAAAGAAACCTAGCATCTAAAGATTGAAACATTACTAGTTGATGCACACTTTCTCTCTCTTTGGTAGCGATTTTCCCTTTGAGTAGATTTCGACAGCACTTTGTTAACACGAGCTTCAAAACTAGAAGAGCCCCTATGATTGATCCACACGGATCTTCATCAATCAAAACCTCGAGGAGGAAGAACCTGTCAATAGACAGTAACTGCTAGACCACTCGAAAACCAACCCAAAAATAATCGTAAAGGCCCTTGAGAAAGAGCATTTAATAAGAATTATTCGATTTTTTAGAGAAACTCATGGAGGACCTCGCACTCTAAAGGAAGAATAGAAAGTTGAATCCAGTGAGAAAATCTTAACTTAAAGCTATTTTTTGGTGTGTTATTGTATATGAATAAAGAGAGGAGTGGAGGCCTACATATAGGGAAAAGTGGGAGTGTTAAACTCCCCTTAAATAACTGCATGGGATGGGATAAATCCCATCCCATGCTTATCGGGTCAAGCACGCGGGTCTATGAGACCCGTGGGCTACCCTGCACGAGTCAACAAGGGAAGCCCTAATGGGCTAATTTTGTTATGCTACAAGCCCAAGCTTGCAGCCCGTGCAAAGGCTGCCATGGGCAATGCTTGCAACCTGCTCGCGGGGTAATTACGTGCGCCCCACTTTGAACAACCCGTGTTCTTTTGGGACCCACTTGCAACGGGAAAAATTCCCTTACTCGCTTTGATTAATTTTCCTTATTTCCTCTTTATTCTTTTTAATAATTAATTCGGTTTAACCAATTAATAATTCTTCTAAAGGATTCGACAACTTATATTTTGGCATATTCCTAATCTATAGGTTCTTTACTTAGTCCGGTAAAGACCCAAAGTGTGTGACCTTATAGGATCCCAAAGTATAAAGCTGCTAGAGGTTAACCTAAACTTGGCTTCTCATCTGGGATAGTTGAGTGTTCTAGATTGATATGGAACCCAATAGCTCTAGACAATCAAATGGGCTTTCTAGTAAAGGTGTATGATTTCCCGATACTTGGAATGTCACGTGCTTGTGACTTGACCTGATTCTGTAGTTATAATCAATACAATACACTCCTTCCATCAAGTTACATACCATCCAGTTTATTGAGCTCGGATTAAGTGTTAGCTCATGTAATAGCCATAGCTATCCTGGAATCAGACTTGTTCACGAAGAACACCACTTGGCCATAATGTATCAAGATTGACTAGAAACCCATTCTATCAATCTTATACTATGATCAGAGGTTTATGAGTGTATCACTTCAACAAGGGCTCTAAGGTACATCTTCCATTATATTACTATATCATGAGCGATGGATCCAATCTTGACTACTGTTCGCCACTTTTCTACTGATAAGTTTAATAACTTTTATGCGAAAAGTTTGGCTAAATATCAACGGCGCCAAAAACTTGTTCATGTGAAGTATAGATGTTGTCAATACCCCTTATCAAATAGAAAAATGATGAAAACTACAAGTATACAATTGCGATGTAGTTTTAAAAGATATCGATCCCATAGGGAAGGACTAGTTCTAAAGATCAAATAGGGAAGTAGAATAAAAATAAATAAAATAAAATAAAATAATGTAAAGTTTAGGAAAGGAGGATTGAAATGATGGATGGATAGACAAATGCATGAAAGATTAGAAAAGATAAAAGTATATAGATATTCCCTACGAACAAGTATAGCAAAGAAATCATGCAAGGTTATCAAAGATATTACGTTCACTAGATTAATTTAACATACTCGGT